>JANAVB010013397.1:3993139-4011945 GCA_029216955.1 Iris pallida | reverse complement strand
CCCTCCATGCCCTACGCGTCCCTGGCCGGATCCGCCTCTCTCCCAGCCACCGGATCTGGAGCGGCCGCCTCCGGCACCCCGGCGTCGCCTCTCCCGAGCGCTGTATTTCCCCCTCCCCCCTCTACTCTCCGGCGTTCGCTCCGCCGGCGGTAGGCCCCTCCCACCGTCGCCCGGAGGCTCCCCTCTTCCCCCACCCTCTCCCGCCGCAGCCCATCTCTCGGCGTACCCCTCCAACCTCTCCGTCCCGCGCCCTCTCCGCCCGGAGGACGACCACGCTCCCTCTCCCCCCGGAGGTCGAGCCCCTCCTCCGCCGCCCCTCCTCCCTCCGGGCAGGTGCACCCCGCCGGAGGCGATCCAGCCGGTCTCGAGCCGCGCGCTCGCCTGCTAGGGCCGCGCGCTCTGTCCCCTTGGGCAGAGTGCCAGCCGGTCTTGAGCCGCGCGCTCTGTCCTCCTCGGGCAGTACTCGTCTGGGGACGCGCGCGACGTGCGCCCAGCCTCGGGACGCGGAACCCCCAACCTTGGGCCGTGTGCCCCAGGGGCAGTGCCCCACTCCCATGTTCCTTTTTCAAATTTCAAATTTTGTTTTGAAATTTTGAAATTACGGTTTTTGCTATTTCAAAATTTTGAAATTTCAGTTTCTGAAATTTTGAAATTTCGATTTTGAACCTTTTCTATTTTCTACTTTGTATTTCAGGGCTCATTTTGTGTCTTCCAGTCTTGCACCCGCTTGTAAAGCTCGTTCTGAGCTACCCTTTATTTTAATAAAATGTCTCTTTTAAAAAAAATATATATATATATATATATTTTTCTTTTAAAATATATATATATATATATATATATATATATATATATATATATATATATAAATATATGTATATGTTCATGTTTGTAAATGGACACACACACACACAAACATGAATATATATATATATATAATATATATTATATATTATTATATATATATATTATATATATATATATATAATATATATATATATTACTAAAAGGACATTTATTAAAAAACTAAAAGGACCTCCATAAGAGCTATACTGTAACGCCCAGTCCCAAAATACGTAGGACTAGGAACGTAGACATTCCAGCTGTATACATACGAAGTGCACTCCAATATATGAAAATCTCGTATGAATACATAAGCTGTAAATGCAGTAGAACCATAAATAATCTCATCCACACAAAATAAATGAATAAAAGATATCATATAATCAACTATGAATTGTCATGATACAATATGTTGGCGGAGACAAATTCACTACCAACAAGTAAAAGAAAAATACATGAGAAAGAAATGATTTTGGCGAACGAAGCGAAGACGCTCCAAGCGCAATAATCCTCGAAGAAATAGAGATGGTCACGGCTAGAGCTAGAGCACCTGCGAAAGACAAGAGCACACACCTAGCGAGATAACCAGGTCCTCAGAGGGACGTAGCAAGACACATAATATCATGCCATATAAACTGAATAAATATTGCTCAAATAAATAAGTCAATTGAATTATAACATGGTCCAGTACACACCTATTGAACTAGCTTACCATTCCCCCAACCAAACAAGGACAGGAGGTGGTAACTAATTCAGGTGACGTATCTTTCCATGCTATGAATCCAATATGGTATCCGGACCCCAACAAGGTTCAAATATCTTATCATCGAAGTAGTAAGTCACACCTACAACCTGAAACAACGTATAGGCAACTCTAGAGGGGGGTAAATAGAGTTTTTGTCGATAATCACGAAATAAAAATTAACTCTATATCATCTCCACAAAACAACTATCAAGATAGTAAATAAATCAGAGAGAAATGCAAAAGTAAATAAAGATCAGAAGAGCATACGCAAACACAACAGTTTTAACCTGGTTTCCCTCGTGGAGGACTAGTCCAGGCCTGAGAACTCTAGCTCAGGATTGAAATCCACTATTTGTGAAATAGTGTACAACCACGTGCCTTTACTCAGAAAAGTGCGCCAACTTCTTACAGATTCGCAGGTGGTGAAACTTAGAATTGTCCAAGTGACTTTTCTTTCACTCTTGCACACAACTTCTAGCTGATATCGCACTGAGCACCTTGGGCTAAGGAGAGTTGTGGCTTAGGAGATATGGAAGAATGAGGCTTGGAGTAGTAGAGCTTAGAAAGCTTGAATATTTGAAGGTAAGAGATGATTTGAAATGAAAGAATTCAAGCTCTATTTATACTACTCTGGGGAGGCAGAATTTGGCCCGAATTCTGCCCACAAGAATTCAAATTTTTGAACGTTGGACAGCTTGTAGCAAGCAGGCCCTATAAATTAGGGTGCTGGAAATCAGGGGATAGAGTTTGGCCCGAACTCTGTGTGGGGGCAGAGTTCGGCCCGAACTCTGCCTCCTTGGTGGCAGAATGTTCAAATGGCCTTTGGGCTTTTGGGCTTTTGGGCTTTGTGGAGCTTGGGCTTGGTTCAGGAATTGGTCTGTTTGTATGGTAGAGCTTGGAGAGATATGTCTAGGGGTTGAGATGACTAAGTGCGACTCAACGTATATTCTCCTAGACTCAATAAAATAAAGATTACAGACTTGGAACAAAAGAAAAACCAAGAGCCCTTTGATGACGCCTTTCTTCTGATATTTGAGTAGATCTGAAGACGTCTTTTTCCTTGACAGCAGTCGTCCAAAGATAAGCAGATCTGGAAATCTGAATACCTTTCAGGGGCTTCGCCCTCGAACCCCCGACGGGGGGCGTTGCCCCTCGACCCCTGTCCGCTGACCGGGCAGCGGAACCCACGATGCGAGGCCCCGGATAGGTCGCTAGGCGGTTCGGAGAAATCTCTTTGTATGACGCCGTCTTTGGTCCATCATTAATTCTTCATTGCCTATGTCCTGGTTGATCATGTTTGATCATGCTTACTGCATGTCTACAAATACATGTTAGGCCATCAAAATATGTTGCAGTACGATACAAGCATAGCAATATAATATAGGATAATTAGGACAATGCTAAGTTTAAGTAGCAACTGATAGAACTGGGGATTCCCAGGACCCTTCCTTTGGTGTGCGTATTGATCGATAGAAAGTTAAACAGATCTAATACGTGTTCTAACCCTTCATAGGCGGAAACTAGGGTTCACGAATTATACCTGCGGCGAAAAGGAGACAAGTAATTCCTGGCAATCTCGAGCGGACGATCCCAAGATCTTCTGCACGTATTCCTTCCTCGAGTTGGACGTCGTGTGGGCGACGATCTCCCAACCTTTCTTCTCCTTGGCAGCACTCTCTTTCTTCCTTACGTGAATCACGAATTAGAGAAAATTTTAGATTTCTGATCAGTAATCTGGCGGCCAAAGAATAGAGGATATATATGGCTACGTCAGGGACCATGAGGAAAAATTAGGGTTAGGCCTCCTAACGGATCTGGATACCCGTGTTCAGCCCGAACACACAATCCATGCCCATTAAAATAGCTCGGTCCACTAATGAGCTATTGTTGCACTACCTCCCTAATCCTAAATTATGTTTGTGGGCTCTTTTATTATATGCTCGTTTGGCTTCCCATGTTAAGATATCGTATGTCTGTCGATCAAATTATGTTACTGACAACTATATTGATTCGACTTTTATCTTTAAGTAGTACCGCTCAACTTTATTTGTCATGTCGGATATAATCCACCTGCAGGGTTTACATGACAATCCTTATGAGCTCCTTAAGAGGACATCATCAACCCGATGTATCAGGACATGGATTCCATTATAATCAACAGCCCATCATACATACAATATTATTACCCAATTCATAGAGGTTGTTGATCATAATGAATCTCACTCTTTATGAGTCAAAGTAATGCACATTGTATATACATGTCCGTTATTATATCCGGATTAAGAGTACAAGCATCCATAATAACAGAGGGGTTTGTTCTCTTATGTAGTCAGTACAAAGAGAACAACCTCAAGTGGTCTGTTCAATACACACAAAGTGTACTAGTGTAAACCTATAGTCAAGATAGACTAATACCATATTACACTACAACCTTTCCAATAGATTGTCCAAGTCCATCTAGGTTGTGAACTATTTATATACTACATAGGAAACTGATAATATGATCTTCTGTGTGACACCACACACCATATTATCTACAATATAGAATATCAGACAT
The DNA here is from genome assembly GCA_029216955.1 of Iris pallida. NCBI lineage: Eukaryota > Viridiplantae > Streptophyta > Magnoliopsida > Asparagales > Iridaceae > Iris > Iris pallida. The sequence continues at coordinate 4,007,803 of JANAVB010013397.1, read as the reverse complement.
TTGTATTAACACTTGCAACAAATATAATATGCAAACATTTGCCCATATGATTCTCATTCAAAATTTAAGAAAATAAGGTTACTACAAAAGTGATGCTTTTAGTATATAACCCTAACAATCTCCCACTTATACTCAAAGCATTACTTTTCAGTATACTGTTACAAATCTCCCACTTATACTTAAAGCCATGCTGCTACACATCTGATCCCATTCCCTCAACATGACTGTCAAAAGCCTTAGCTTGTAAGCTCTTTGTAAAGGGATCAGCTAGGTTGTCGGCTGATGCTATCTTTATCACAGCAACTTTTCTTTTCTTTACAAAATCTCGTATCAGGTGGTACTTGCGCTCAATGTGTTTGCTTGTCTTATGGGCTCGTGGTTCCTTCGAGTTTGCAACTGCACCACTATTATCACAATAAAGTGTAATAGACTTAGGCAAACTAGGTACCACATCCAAGTCCAACAGAAAGTTTCTGAGCCAAACTGCTTCTTTGGCTGCCTCTGAGGCTGCCACATACTCGACTTCCATGGTGGAATCAGCAATACATTTTTGCTTGATACTCCTCCACACAATAGCTCCACCTCCCAAAGTAAACACATAACCTGAGGTAGATTTCCTGGAATCCCTATCTGACTGAAAATCTGAGTCTGTATACCCCAAGGGAACTAAACTATCTGCCTGGTAAACTAGCATATACTCTTTAGTCCTTTTCAGGTACTTCAAAATATGCTTTACGGCAGTCCAGTGCTCTTATCCTGGGTTAGACAGATATCTGCTGACCATGCCTACGGCAAAGCAGATGTCTGGTCTCGTACATAGCATTACATACATTAAGCTTCCTTCTGCTGAAGCATAAGGAACTGCCTTCATGTTCTCTATCTCTTTAGGTGTCCTCGGACACTGCTCCTTTGATAGAGCAATTCCATATCTAAAAGGTAAGAAACCTTTCTTAGAATTTTGCATACTAAAACGAATTAGTACAGTATCGATATAGGAAGCTTGGGATAAGCCCAACATCCTTTTCTTGTGATCTCGTAGAACTTTGATCCCAAGGATGTGACCTACTTCTTCCAAGTCCTTCATATCAAACTGTTTGGATAACCATACCCTTACATCAGATAATACCTTCACATTGTTTCCAATGAGCAAGATGTCATCCACATAAAGTACTAGGAACACCACCACGTTTCCGTCACACTTTCTGTATACACATAATTCATCCTGACATTGATCAAATCCATAGGATTTTATCACCTGATCAAAACAGATGTTCCAAGATCTGAAAGCTTGCTTAAGTCCATAAATGGACTTTTTGAGCTTACAAACAAGATGCTCCTGGCCCTTTTCAATGAACCCGTCTGGTTGCTTCATATAGATGTCTTCCTCAAGACTTCCATTAAGGAAAGCTGTCTTGACATCCATTTGCCAAATCTCATAATCGAGATGAGCTGCAATAGATAAAAGAATCCGAATAGACTTAAGCATGGCTACAGGAGAAAAGGTTTCCTCATAATCGATACCCTCTCTTTGAGTAAAACCTTTTGCTACAAGCCGAGCTTTAAAGGTTTCAACCTTACCGTCTGATCCTCTTTTTCTCTTATAGACCCACTTGCATCCAATGGCTTTTACACCAACGGGTGGTTCTACAAGCTCCCAGACCTGATTAGAATCCATAGATTCTATTTCAGATATCATTGCTTTTTGCCAAGACTCTGCATCTTTATCTTGGAGTGCTTCATTGTAGGTACAGGGATCATAATCTTGTTCCTCAGGGACGAAGTCTGACGACTCTCCCAAGAACATATATCTATCAGGTTGTATCACAACCCTCCCACTACGACGAGGCACTATCGGTTGTGGTGTAACATTTGTGACACGTTGTGCAGTTATTTGTGGTTCATCCTCTTGTACTGTTGGTACTGAAGTACTTGGTGTCTAGTCTCAGTTCTTCTAGAACAACTCTACTTGTGGGTTTATGGTTCATCACATAGTCTTCATCTAAGAATCGGACATTGGTGCTAACAATGACCTTCTGATCCTTTGGACTATAAAATAAACCTCCTTTCGTTCCTCTTGGATAGCCTACAAACAAGCGTACTTCTGTACGAGATTCCAACTTATCTGCTTTTCCATTCAGCACATGTGCTGGACTACCCCAAATGCGAACATGTTTCAGACTAGGCTTACGCCCAATCCATAGCTCTGTGGGAGTAAGAGGTACTGACTTAGAAGGAACCAAGTTCAAAATATAAGCTGCAGTCGCTAAGACATATCCCCAAAACGAATCTGGCAAATCCGAATAACTCATCATTGATCTAACCATCTCCATAAGAGTTCTATTCCTTCTTTCGGCTACACCATTCTGTTGGGGCGTTCCAGGTGCAGTCAATTGGGATGCAATCCCAGCCTCTGATAAATAATCCCTAAACTCTCCAAAGAGGTACTCGCTACCATGATCTAATCGTAATGACTTGATACATTTTCCATGACGTTTCTCCGTTTAGCCTTGTACTCTTTGAATTTCTCAAAGCACTCAGACTTACGGCGCATCAAATAAATGTATCCATACCTTGAATAATCGTCAATAAATGTGACAAAATATTCAAAGCCACCTCTAGCTTGGATAGTCATGGGTCCACACAAATCAGAATGAACCAATTCCAACACATCTTTGGCCCTATACCCTTTGCCGTAAAAGGCCTTTTGGTCATTTTACCTTCTAAGTAGGATTCACAGACTGGTAGTGCCTCCACTTCTAATGAACTCAAAGGTCCATCTTCAACCAGTCTTTGAATCCTTCTTAGGTTAATATGCCCCAATCGTAAGTGCCAAGATCTGTTTGGTTCATACAAGAAGGTTCTTTTCTCTTATTTAAGTTAGATGACATATTATTTATTTCCATAAGTTGCATTGTGGGCGAAATAGGATTAATGACATACAAATTATCAACCAATGCACCAGAACAGATAAAATGTTTATTCTTTCTAATAACAATATTGTCATTAAAATAAACTGAATATCCATCCTTAACTAACATAGAAACATAAACTAAATTCCTTCTAAGTGAAGGTGCATAAAGACAATCTCTCAATGTCAAAGACTTATTTCTACCAAAAGATAAAGTAACATCTCCTAATGCAACGACCGATACTTTTGTAGCATCACCCATGAACAAGCATATCTCTCCATCACTGAGCCGTCTGGTTTCCTAGAACCCCTGCAATGTATTGCAGACATGATTAGTGGCTCCTGTATCTACACACCAGGTGCCGGTAGATAACACCGCTAAATATGTTTCAACTACTAGTAAATAAGATATACCTTCTTTGTTCCCTTGTTTGAGAAGTGGACAATCAGTCTTCCAATGTCCTGACCCTTTGCACTTGAAATATTTGCCTTTCGGCTTTTTCACCGCACCTTGAGGTCCCATGCCCTTCTTTGCTGAGTTTGTCTGTTTCTGAATGTTATTCTTCTTCTTACCGCCTTTTAGCTTAGAAGTAGAAGCCTTTTCAGAAACAAAAACATGACCACTCTGCCTAAAGAGAGATTCAGCATCCTGTAGCTCTTTTGCAAGTTCTGCCAAACTATATAACCTTTTGTTCATGTTGTAATTAAGGAAGAAATTGTCAAAACTTTTAGGCAGAGTCCCGAGAATGATATCGACCTGGGTTTCCCCATCGATTTCAACTCCAAGGATCTCCATCTCATTCAGATGACCCATCATCTTGAGAACATGATCCCTTACTGGTGTGCCCTCAGCCATTTTTGTATTCATCAAATATTTCATAGAAAACTGCCTAGCTGCTCTACTCTGATGTCCGAAGAGTTCCTTGAGGTTATACATCATGTCATAAGCTGTGGCCATGGCCTGATGCTGATGTTGCAGTACATTTGACATAGATGTCAGAATGTAACACCGCGCCATCTCATCTGCCTTTTTTCCACTTCTTAATAGCCTCTTTGACCTCTTCATCAGAGTTAGCATCAGGCTTAGGTGGACATTCCTCAACAAGTACATATTTGTACTCCTCAGCAGTCAGAACAATGTCCAAATTACGTTTCCAGTCAATATAATTAGGTCCAGTAAGTTTGTTTTCTTTAAGAATCACCATAAGTGGACTGAAAGAACCCATTTTTGAAATCCTGAGAATCACATAAATAAAATTATGTAGGGCAAAAAAAAACTTTTGAATTAACTAAATATTGATTCCCTCAAAACAATAATAAGAAAATTCACCAACACCTTCAACACCATGAATTTAGCATGCTACGATAGTGTGGACGTATACAAATTCAACTTTGTTCAAGTAGATTTTCTTATTAATTTTACTATCATGTCAATATAACTTTATGACAAATAAAATTAATATGCTGGTCTTGCTCTGGTCATACAAATAATAGTAGTGACTCCGATGGGGAGGATACCATTATTTGTATCTAAGTGTATACCATTACTTAATACTAAGTCCATTACCTTGTAATGAGTTCCTTCAGATGGAGAAGTGAACACATACTAGGTAACTTTCTACAATTATTCCTAATGAAGTTTGTACTGGTGATCCATAATTATACTCATCCGATATGGAAGAAAGCACTAAAGCCAACATGCAAGTATAATTACATCACCTATAAACCAGTAATGGAGACCATAAGATTTATACTAAATAAAAATCCTCTCCCACTTAGTTATTTAACAATGAGGGTTTTTCTACTAGTTGATATTATGTCCATGTTGTCTATTATTAATGTAGGCTTGGTTTTTCAAAAAAAACAACCACACAATAATAAACATGCATAATTAGAAAAAGCAAAATGACAAAAATAAGAGAAAATATCCAACTATTATGGTCATCTATGCTGCTCCGTCCTTAACTATCCGAATCCCAAATCTGGCGCTGCACAGATCTATACGGGGTTCGACCTGCCCGGTCAGGTCGCGGGGTTCGGGACAGCGCCCAGAATTTTTTTTTATAGGTTTTGGCTGTCGATTCCTTCATCGAAAATTATCTGTCTGCCTCTGGATTACTCAAAACCAGCATCTCGTCCGGCGTAAGAAACAGCCACCACCGCCATCACGATTGATCAAAAATAATTAAAATTACATCAATCCTATGCCTCCCGAAGGAGTTCACACATAATCTAGATTGAAAAATTAAATTAATAAGCACGATCAACCCTCGTGATTTTAATTACATCCACAGCAACAACAACATCCACGACATGTCCATAGTTTAAACAACACAATCAAAAAACATGCATTGGACCATAATAGTTGGATCTAAGATGCCTGCAAAATCGAGTTAGAACAGATCTACATCTACCGACTATTACATAGCGCAAGTTTTATTGGACAACATGGACGTATCAATCAATACGTAGATCCAAAGTGGCTCTGATACCAATTGATGGAACTGGGGATTCCCAGGACCCTTCCTTCGGTGTACGTATTGATCGATAGAAAGTTAAACAGATCTAATACGTGTTCTAACCCTTCATAGGCGGAAACTAGGGTTCACGAATTATACCTGCGGCGGAAAGGAGACAAGTAATTCCTGGCAATCTCGAGCGGACGACCCCAAGATCTTCTGTACGTATTCCTTCCTCGAGTTGGACGTCGTGTGGGCGACGATCTTCCAACCTTTTCTTCTCCTTCGCAGCACTCTCTTTCTCTCCTTACGTGAATCACGAATTTAGAGAAAATTTCAGATTTCTGATCAGTAATCTGGCGGCCAGAGAATAGAGGATATATATAGGCTACGGTAGGGACCATGAGATGAAATTAGGGTTAGGCCTCCTAACGGATCTGGATATCCCGTGTTCAGCCCGAACACACAATCCAGGCCCATTAACAATAGCTCGGTCCACTAATGAGCTATTATTGCACTACCTCCATAATCCCAAATTATGTTTGTGGGCTTCTTTATTATATGCTCGTTTGGCTCCCCATGTTAAGATATCGTATGTCCGTCGATCAAATTAAGTTACTGACAACTATATTGATTCGACATCTTTTATCCTTAAGTAGTACCGCTCAACTTTATTTTTCATGTCGGATATAATCCACCTGCAGGGTTTATATGACAATCCTTATGAGTTCCTTAAGAGGACATCATCAACCCGATGTATCGGGACATGGATTCCATTTATAATCAACAGCCCATCATACATACAATATTATTACCCAATTCATAGAGGTTGTTGATCCATAATGAATCTCACTCTTTTATGAGTCAAAGTAATGCACATTGCATATACATGTCCGTTATTATATCCAGATTAAGAGTACAAGCATCCATAATAACAGAGGGGTTTGTTCTCTTATGTAGTCAGTACAAAGAGAACAACCTCAAGTGGTCTTGTTCAATACACACAAAGTGTACTAGTGTAAACCTATAGTTAAGATAGATTAATACCAGATTACACTACAACCTTTCCAATAGATTGTCCAAGTCCATCTAGGTTGTGAACTATTTATATACTCCATAGGAAACTGATAATATGATCTTCTGTGTGACACCACACACCATATTATCTACAATATAGAATATCAGACATTTGCATTAACACTTGCAACAAATATAATATGCAAACATTTGCCCATATGATTCTCATTCAAAATTTAAGGAAATAAGGTTACTACAAAAGTGATACTTTTAGTATATAACCCTAACAGTAACATGATAGTGAGTATATGAATATTAGTGACATCATTATGTTAAACTTAACTGATTAGCCATATTCAAAAACACGATGCTTCATTAGGCCAACACAACCAAACAAGGACAAGATGTGATGAACTAATCCGCGACAAGTTATTGTTCGAAGCCACGGTCAGATACAAGTACCCAAACCAAAAGTACTCATACCTAACGGATAAAGGTAGCCTAACCGTTCTAAGTAAAATATAGTTAAGAATAATTCATGGTCGCATGACTACCGGGTCAAGTCAAGAAAATACCAATGCAGTACCTCAGTAGCGAGTCACAACACCATATACTATTCCTCAGTATCGAGCGAGTCTATAGCATATAGTCTACCTATCGTTCCTCAGTAGCGAGCGAGTCCACGATAGATAGGGTGGTAGTCAACTAGCAATCATGTTCTCCCCTCCCAATGCCAACTCATAACTGCTAAGTCTTCTAGCATGCAATTCTAATAGCTGTTATTTCCTAATGCACGGCTTATACGTACTGGTGGCCAGCCAATCACGCATGTCCGAGTCCTATACGAGACTCACAACAACGTGGTATAAATGTGTCAAGGCCTATGTATGCAACACACAAGGTGGTCCCTTAAATCTAGGTTTAATGTGTAAGAAAAATAATACATAGCAGGAAATATAACTGAACAGTAAGTTCTAACAGGGTATGCCATGTATCACAGTTTATTTGCATAAAGAAAATAATAAATAATGCATACAATATGAGCTAAATAAATAAACAGCAAATGGCAAGGTGTCTTGCCTGGTAGGATGCCTGGTGTGCTGCGATGATCAAGGTGGCACGAACTACGACTTCGGTGCGACAACTATGCAAGGTGACCTTGGGTGGTGGCATGGACAGTTCTATTGGGTCCAGAAGGGTCAATTTAGTTAGGGTCGATAGGAGGAAGGACAGAATTTGGCAAGGGATTTGAGAATAGGACTAGTTGCAGAAGAGAAGATAATCGAAGGAATTTTGAATAATTTGATACATATACTATTTAAGAAAATAATTGTAATACTTGAAATTATATTTTTATTAGTTAAAATAATTTCTAGGAGAATATTTGAAAAGAACCATAACTTATTTTTTTAGACTAAAATATTAACTTTGTAAAAGTAAATTGAGATAGTGAAACTACATTTTCATAGGCCAAAAATAAATATATATATAAACAATAATACTTCTATCACACACTTGTATCATAAAATATTGTATGCTACCCCTAATATAACAAAATTTGTAAAAATAATAGAATTTATAATAAAAATATAAAAAGGAACAACAGCAACTGTACTGCTCTCCATAATAATAATAGTAATAGAAAATAATAATAATAATAATAGAAGGCATATATGTATATATATAATGAAAGCTCTCAGCAAAATATATACACACAATTCTTTTAAATCCAAAAGTCTATTTATGGTATCTAGAAACTATATTATATATATATATATATATATATATATATATATATATATATATATATATATATATATATATATATATATATATATATATTCAAAAATATGGAAAACCATTTTATAATATTTTATATGTATATATATATATAGGAACCTATAAAATTATTTACGGTATCCATTAGTCACTTTACTGATATTAGCAAAAACATATATTATCTAACCTTAAATTTTACATAAAACTTCCCTAATAAATCCTATTTATAATAACCATTAAAATCAGACTTGAGCAACAGAAGCTGTTGTTCAAGCCCTCAAATTCTCAAACTAACCCATTAAAATATAATGATATATATTTTAAAAAATAATATAAACTAACATAGAAATCAATAAAAGTTACTAAAAAGTTAAGTGGGCTGTCTCCTCCAAAATAATCAGTAAGAAAAGAGGGTCAAGAGGCAGGAGCTGTTGAGCTCTTAAATCCCAAACTCTCTTAAATTAAAAATCCCTAAAGATTAAGAATCCATTCTCCTCTCTTCAAATTCTGACTTGATCCGAAATCAAGAGAGAAAGGGCACGGAAGGAAGGAGGGAGACTCACAGCGGAAGGGAGGTTGCTCGGCGGTCGAGCGGACGTCGCCAGGGGTGCCGCGCTCGAGCTTGTCGATCATCGGCGTGAGCGCCGGCGTTGGAAGACGCAAAGGGGGTCGGTGGTTTCCGGCGGACGCGTCTGAAAGGGCGGCGCGGTCAGGGAGTCGACGTTCGGTACACGCCAGATCTGGCCGCGAGGGGCGACAGAGTTCGGGTGGTGGTCCGGTCGGGCGACCGCGGTGACGAGAAGGATGCGGCGTGGGTCACGTTTGTCCTTCACTCTTTCCTATCTCTATGTGTTGCTTGTGTGTTTTTTTGGGTGTGGCGGTGGATTTCCTATGGTTGGTCGACATGTTCGTCAAGGCGGATGAGACAGTGGTAGTGGTCGCTAGCCGCCGGTGGCACGGCAGCACTGGTGGTGATAGGGATCCCGGGGTGGTGATGTGTGGTGGTGGTTGTGGTGCTGCTGCGGTATTGTCGGGTGGCGGTGGTAATGGTGAGGGTGGTGGTATTGGTCTTGTCTGTGAGCGGGACTCCGGCGATGGCCGAAAAATGGGGGCAGTGGCTGTGGCAAGGATGGCTAGGAGGCTGGACATTACAGGGGATGGGCTGCTAGAAGGAAATTTAGGGTTTTTGGGATTTGTGTCAAAGTGTTGAACACGAGGACGATGATGAGGTCCGGGATTGTCGGACACCAAGAAGAGGAGGAATGTATATGTAAAAGAAATAACCTATTGGAAAGACACCCGGGGTCGGACCCGAGGCCGTCACGGCTGACACGAGGATGGATGGAACACCGACACGAGGCACGTCTATTTGTGGTAGAAATTGTGGAGTTGGATTCTATGGATGAGTACCTCTCCTTTTATAGGAGATGGGAATTCCCAGTTGGATAATGATTAGGAATATTTAAACCCAATTTAGATAATTCAATTATTAAATTTAAATCAATACAATCAATCTAAATTCAAATTAAATTCCAATTTAAATCTAGGTAATCTAAACTTAAATTAAATATAAATTATATCTTTAAATTTAAGCTATTTAAATCAAATCCATAAAAATCCAATCAAAGATTTAAATTGCCACAAAAATTTCAAAATATATTTTCTAAAAATACATATAATAATAATTTGAAAAATTACATTATTATTTAAAATAAACTAATAAAATATTTATGAAATATATGTATACACGAAGAATTTTTATTTATTATTAATAACTGTTATAAGCGAAAGACTTTTTATAAATAAAATAAATAAAATAATAACTTGGAAACTTTGGTACGATAGCTAAAATAACTATTATATATATTATTTTGAAACTATAAAAATAGAAAAAAATATTTTTTTAAAAATATGTACGCTCGCACATAATCGCACTCGTCGAGTAAATTCGAAAAACGAATTTTCGCGCGCGACGTACAATACAACTACGCGACGTACAATACTAAAAAAAATAATCATTAACAAATTTATTTTTAAAAACAATATAGTAGAAAATTTAGGGGTTTTACATCCTACCCAACTTAAAAGAATTTCGTCCTTAAAATTAAGAATTAGTAGGGGGGTGAGAAGACACAAGGGGGTATCGATGGGGAACAAACAATGACAATGTTTCCACAAAATTATGTTGTAAGAAATCGTGATCTAAATCATAGAATTTAACACGGGTATGGTTATGAGGGTCGCGAGTTAAGGCACGAGTAGAAGATTAAGGGTTTAAAGTTTAAATCAAGAGTATCATGCAATAGAGAATGATATGGTATCAAGAGAAAATAAGTTAGAGACCTAGTAGATATGGGTTCTTGAGAGTAGGTTGAGGCACGAATAACAGATCGATTAGGTTCATGCCTAAATTAAGTGATTTGGAAGGTTCATGATAGCAAATATAGGGCCAAGAAAAGGATGAGTGGGTTAAGATGAAGATATAGCAACATCGAGTGAGAATGGTCATAGTCGATAGGAAGGCTAGATGAAGTTCTAGTATAATGCCGTCGTCCTTCTAAAATAGGTGAAGGCGAAAGTAATATAGAGTTCGAAGGAGGCGTTATCGAATACGAATACGTGATTCAAAGACGATCGAATAATTTCATAGGAATTGTCAAGGCAGTCGTGGATGGGATTCTAGAGGGCAAGTTTATCTATGTCTCCACCCACGTAGAACGATAGATCAAGGCGAACCAAAGTGCACTCGGTTGATCAGACCATCATGCACCGGTTCTGATTAGACAATATGTTAGTGGGTGCAACCCAAATAACATATGTCTTGAACAAGCTCGATAAAAGAATAAGCTTGCAAAAACTAGGCTACATTAGCATCATTAGTCTAGATAGTAAAATATAGGCACGTGAGATTATGATTGAAATAAAGTAGAATCAATATGAATAGTCTAAGTGTCATAAAATCTAAGTCTTGTTTATTCCTATACGATCAATCTACGGTTTATTGTCCAAGGCTTGGTTGACCAAATGGGTTAAATCCCTCTAGTCCCTATAGTCTAGATAGTCCTATTTGTATTCTCCTTAATGGTCAAGGGTGTGTCAGGTCGTGGGGTATTCTACCCAACTTAAAAATTAAGCTAAGGGTGTTTGGGACATCTAACTAGTAGGATCAATCTCTAGCAGGCACGAAGGAAAGATAAGAATAATGATAGAAGGAATCAAGCAAGATGCAAATCAATGAGTCAAATGGTAGATAAAATCTATAAAAGAGGTCAAGTATGTGGATGAGATCTTAGACTCTAATCCTATACGCAGGCTTGCTTGGTACGGTAAAGTAACTAAACAATTTATCTTGACCTGTATGGGCCACCATAAAAACATGTAACGTCCCAGTCCCAAAATACGTAGGACTAGGAACATAGACATGCCAGCTGTATACATACGAAGTGCACTCCAATATATGGAAACCTCGTATGAATACATAAGCTATAAAATATAGTAGAACCATAACTAATCTCATCCACACAAAATAAATGAATAAAAGATATCATATAATCAACTATGAATTATCATGATATAATATGTTGGGCGGAGACAAATCCACTACCAACAAGTAAAAGAAAAATACATGAAAAATAAATGATTTTGGCGAACGAAGCAAAGACGATCCAAGCGCAATCATCCTCGAAGAAATAGAGATGGTCACGGCTAGAGCTAGAGCACCTGCGAAAGACAAGAGCACACACCTGGCGAGATAACCAGGTTCTCAGAGGGACGTAACAAGACACATAATATCATGCCATATAAACTGAATAAATATTGCTCAAATAAATAAGTCAATTGAATTATAACATGGTCCAGTACACACCTATTGAACTAGCTTACCATCCCCCTAACCAAACAAGGATAGGAGATGGTAAACTAATTCATGGTGATGTATCTTTCCATGCTATGAATCCAATATGGTATCCGGACCCCAACAAGGTTCAAATATCTTCTCATCAAAGTACTTAGTCACACCTACAACCAAACAAGGACAAGATGTGATGAACTAATCCGCGACAAGTTATTGTTCTAAGCCACGGTCAGATACAAGTACCCAAACCAAAAGTACTCATACCTAACGGATAAAGGTAGCATAACCGTTCTAAGTGAAATGTAGTTAAGAACAATTCTTGGTCGCATGACTACCGGGTCAAGTCAAGAAAATACCAATGCAGTACCTCAGTAGCGAGTCACAACACCATATACTATTCCTCAGTATCGAGCAAGTCTATAGCATATAGTCTACCTATCGTTCCTCAGTAGCAAGCGAGTCTACGATAGATAGGGTGGTAGTCAACTTCCAATCATGTTCTTCCCACCCAATGCCAACTCATAACTGCTAAGTCTTCTAGCATGCAATTCTAATAGCAGTTATTTCCTAACGCACGGCTTATACGTACTGGTGGCCAGCCAATCACGCATGTCCGAGTCCTATATGTAACTCACAATAACGTGGTATAAATATGTCAAGGCCTATGTATGCAACACACAAGGTGGGCCCTTAAATCTAGGTTTGATGTGTAAGAAAAATAATACATAGCAGAAAATATAACTGAACAGTAAGTTCTAACAGGTTATGCCATGTATCACAGTTTATTTGCATAAAAAAAATAATGAATAATACATGAAATATGAGCTAAATAGATAAACAAAAAATGGCAAGGTGTCTTGCCTGGTAGGACGCCTGGTCTGCTGCGATGATCAATGTGGCACGAACTGCGACTTCGGTACGACAACTATGCAAGGTGACCTTGGGTGGTGGCATGGACAGTTCCATTGGGTCCAGAAGGGTCAATTTAGTTAGGGTCGATAGGAGGAAGGACAGAATTTGGCAAGGGGTTTGAGAATAGGACTAGTTGTAGAAGAGAAGATAATTGAAGGAATTTTGAATAATTTGATACATATACTATTTAAGAAAATAATTGTAATACTTGAAATTATATTTTTATTAGTTAAAATAATTTCAAGGAGAATATTTGAAAAGAACCATAAATTATTTTTTTAGACTAAAATATTAACTTTGTAAAAGTAAATTGAGATAGTGAAACTACATTTTCATAGGCCAAAAATAAATATATATATATAAACAATAATACTTCTATTACATACTTGTATCATAAAATATTATATGCTACCCCTAATATAACAAACTTTGTAAAAATAATAGAATTTATAATAAAAATATAAAAAGGAACAACAGCAACTGTACTGCTCTACATAATAATAGTAATAGAAAATAATAATGATAATAAAAATAATAATAATAATAATAATAATAATAATAATAATAATAATAATAATAGAAGGCATATATGTATATATAATGAAAGCTCTCAGCAAAATATATACACACAATCCTTTTAAATCCAAAAGTCTATTTATGGTATCTTGAAACTATATATATATATATAGTTTCAAAAATATATATATATATATATATATATATATATATATATATATATATATATTCAAAAATGTGGAAAACTATTTTGTAATATTTTATATGTATATATATATAGGAACCTATAAAATTATTTACGGTATCCATTAGCCACTTTACTGATATTAGCAAAAACATATATTATCTAACCTGAAATTTCACATAAAACTTCCCTAATAAATCCTATTTATAATAACCATTAAAATCAAACTTGAGCAACATAAGCTGTTGTTCAAGCCCTCAAATTCTCAAACTAACCCATTAAAATCTAATGATATATATTTAAAAAATAATATAAACTAACATAGAAATCAATAAGAGTTACTAAAAAGTTAAGTGGGCTGTCTCCCCCAAAATAATCAGCAAGAAAAGAGGGTAAAGAGTCAGGAGCTGCTGAGCTCTTAAATCCCAAACTCTCTTAAATTAAAAATCCCTAAAGATTAAGATTCCATTCCTCTCTCTTCAAATTCTGACTTGATCCCAAATCGAGAGAGAAAGGGCACGGAAGGAAGGAGGGAGACTCACAGCGGAAGGGAGGTTGCTCGGCGGTCGAGCGGACGTCGCCAGGGGCGTCGTGCTCGAGCTTGTCGATCGTCGGTGTGAGCGCCGACGTTGGAAGACACACAGGGGGTCGGTGGTTTCCGGCGGACGCATCTGGAAGGGCGGCACGGTCAGGGAGTCGATGTTCGATACACGCCAGATCTGGCCGCGAGGGACCGCGGAGTTCGGGTGGTGGTCCGGTCGGGCGACCGCGGTGACAAGAAGGATGCGGCGTGGGTCAGGTTTGTCCTTCACTCTTTCCTCTCTCTATGTGTTGCTGGTGTGTTTTGTTGGGTGTGGCGGTGGATTTCCTATGGTTGGTCGAAATGTTGGTCGAGGCGGATGAGACAGTGGCAGTGGTCGCTAGCCGCCGGTGGCGCGGCAGCACTGGTGGTGAAGGGGATCCCCGGGTGGTGATGTGTGGTGGTGGTTGTGGTGCTGCTGCGGTATTGTCGGGTGGCGGTGGTAATGGTGAGGGT
>JANAVB010013397.1:3903139-3990639 GCA_029216955.1 Iris pallida | reverse complement strand
AAATTTTGGGGAAAAGAGATGTTTTGGAGATGAAATCAAAAGTTTAGGAAATATATATATATATATATATATATATATATATAGAGACACACACACACACACACATCCTAGTTTCTCCTAGGAGTCTCCTAATGGCCTCTAACTTGACACAAATAGAGACACAATCATGGGGGTAGATCCTATGGGTTCCAAAACTAATTAAACTTCATGGGAAATTGATTTAGAGGATAGGAATTTACCTATTAGGAGTAAACCATAATGAAACTCCCTCCGATACGAAGATTCTTGTAGAAAGGACACTTCCACCTTGCACTTTTCTCCCAAACTTTGGTAGCACCCTCCCTTGATGATGTAGAGAGGATTGATGGAAGAAATTTTGGAGAAAAGAGATGATTTGGAGATGAAATCAAAAGTTTAGGTTTAGGTTTGGGGAAGAACACCCAAAATAGGAAGAAACGAAGCTATGTATGAAAAAGTGGAATAAAAAAGAGGGGGAGGGGTGGCCGGCCATGTAAGGAGGGTTTGGGGGCATTTGGCAAATGTCCAAAATGCCCTCCAAGTCTCCTTTAGGTCAAATTTGACTTATGTAAAAATTCGGGATTAAAAGGGCCAAGTTAAAATCTACAAATGGGCCAATTAAGTCATGTGGGATTAGTCTAAAAGTATTAGACTAGTTAGTGGGATTTATGGTCCATGTCTAACTTAAGTTTGGGTCCCATCTAGAGTCTAAGCTACCCGGGTCCCCGATACAAGTCGGAATAAAATAAAATTCGAACCCGACTTAAATAATCCCCAAATAACATTATAAATAAATAAATCCAAAATACCCAAAATACAAAATGACCATTTTACCCCTATTTATGAAAAGTGGGAGTGACAAATCTACCCACTTTAAAAAAATTTTGTCCTCGAAATTGAAGGCGAAATTATCACAACAACATAAACAGAACAAGGAAAGAAAAAGAAATTTTTTTTACCTCAAGGCTCGAAGAGATATGGAAATCGCTCCTGCATGTCATCCTCTCTCTCCCAGGTAGACTCACCTGGAGAGTGGTGCCTCCATGCAACGCAAACCAAAGGAATGACCTGGTTCCGGCGCACCTTCTCTCTTCGGTCCAAGATCTCAACCGGCTTCTCTGGATAACTGAAAGTCGGTCCCACTATGATCTCGGAGTGGTCTATAACGTGACTGGGATCTGCCACGTACCGTCTCAGCTATGACACGTGGAACACGTTATGTACTCCCTCTAGTACGGGCGGTAACTCCAGTCGGTAAGCCACTGTACCGACCCTATCCAAGATACAGAAAGGTCTGATGTATCGTGGACTAAGCTTCCCGCCTCCACCAAAATAAATCGTGCCACGTGTTGGAGAAATCCGCAGAAACACAAGATCACCAACCTAGAATAAAACACAAGACTTAAGGCTTGATCTAAAACAATCAGAATCAGACTCAAATACTAAAAAAATCTAAACTATACCTCAAACTCCAACGGCCTCCGGTGGCTATCGGCCCAATGTCGTTGCCTGTCCTGCGCCACCTGAAGTCTATCTCTGATAACCCTGACCTTCTCTGCAGCATCCACTACCATCTCAGGGCCAAGCAAAACCCTCTCGCCGACATCATCCCAAGACAAAGGAGTACGGCACCTCCGTCCGTATAGAGCCTCAAAAGGTGACATCTCTATACTGGCTTGGTAGCTGTTGTTGTAAGCAAACTCTACCAAGTGAAGGTGGTCTTCCCAAGATCCTCCGAAGTCCAAAATACAGGTACGAAGCATATCCTCGAGGGTATGAATCGTCCTCTCCGACTGCCCGTCTATCTGGGGGTGGTATGCAGTACTGAACTTGAGCGATGTGCCCAAGCTAAGCTGCAAACTCCTCCAGAAGTGGGAAATGAATCGGCTATCCCGATCCGAGACTATGCTCACTGGAACCCCGTGCAATCGGACTATCTGTCGCACGTACATCTCGGCCAGCCTCTCCGCAGACAAATCCACTTTGAAAGACAAAAAGTGGGCCAATTTGGTCAATCGATCAACAATGACCCAAATCGCATCCTTTCCTCTTGGAGAACGCGGAAGTCCAGACACAAAGTCCATAGTGATATGCTCCCACTTCCACTCAGGAATAGGTAGTGGCTGGAGCAAACCACCTGGCCTCTGTCTCATGTTCAGCTCCTTCTGGGTAAACACGTACTTCAAGCTCTTGTGGTCAGTAAAAATCTCCACACGCTCTCCGTACAATGAGTGTTTCCACAGCTTCAAGGCAAAAATGACTGCTGCCAACTCTAAATCATGAGTCGGGTAGTTCTTCTCATGTGGCCGTAACTGCCTAGATGCATAAGAAATTACCTTCCTATGCTACTGAAGAACGCAACCCAAACCCTTTCCCGAAGCATCACTGTAGATTGTGAATCCTTCGGACCCAGATGGCAACGTCAAAATAGGAGCCGACGTCAACCTCTTCTTCAGCTCCTCGAAAGCAGCCTGACACTCATCAGTCCAGACGAACTCCACGTCCTTCCTGGTGAGTCTAGTCATCCGCTCTGCTATTCGAGAGAAGTCCTGCACGAACTTCCGATAGTATCCTACCAAACCTAGAAAGCTCTGAGTCTCGACAATTAAACTGGGTGTCGACCAAGACTCTACCACTACAATATTCTTCTGATCCACTGAAATCCTATCACCGGATACAACATGGCCCAGGAACTCCACTCGGTCCAAGAAGAACTCGTACTTTGACAGCTTTCCATATAGCTGCTCCCTCCTCAGAGTCTCCAGCACAATCTGTAGATGCTCCTCGTGCTCCTCAGGCATCTTCGAATAGATGAGAATGTCATCAATGAAGACCACCACGAACTTGTCAAGGTACGGATGGAATACCTTATTCATCAAGTTCGTGAATACCGTTGGGACGTTAGTCAACCCAAACGGCATGACGGTAAAATCATACTGGCCATAACGAGTGCAAAAATCAGTCTTCAGAATGTCATCCCGCTTCACCTTCAGCTGATGGTACCCAGATCGCAAATCTATCTTCGAGAACACCCTCGTGCCGCTCAACTGATCAAACAAGTCATCAATCCTGGGCAATGGATACCTATTCTTGATAGTGAGGTTGTTGAGCGCTTGGTAGTCGATACACATCCGTATCGTACCGTCCTTCTTCGGGACAAACAGAACTGGCGTGCCCCAAGGTGAAGAACTGGATATGCTAAAGCCCTTATCCTGCAGCTCGTCGACTTGCTTCTTCAGCTCTGCCAACTCGCTGTTGTTAACTCGATAGACATGCTGAGAAATAAGCTCAGCGCTCGGCATCAAGTCTATCGAGAACTCAACATCTCTGTCCGGCGGCATCCCCGACAATTCTTCGAGAAAGACATCCAAGAACTCTGTAATAAATGTATGCGGCAACTCTTGCCCCGCCAACAAGGCTCCACAGAATCCATCTCCTGGCTCCGCTGTTCCTCTGACAAACTGAAACTCTGGCTCTCCTGGCGGACTAAACAACACTCTGCCTGCTCTACAATCTATACTAGCATGGTGCCTGCTCAACCAATCCATACCGAGTACCATATCGTAACTCGAAACTGGCATTACGAGCAAGCACGCACTCAAATCTCGGCCTCCTAGAGTAACACTCTTCCCCTTGCAAATATTATTAACCAAGATAATACCGCCCCCGGTCATAATCTTGCAAGACCTACCCAGATACTCAGCAATAATAATGTGTCTAAGTACAAAAGAAACTGACAAAAAACTGTGTGTAGCACCTGAATCAAATAATGCTAAAGCAGGAAAAGAATCAAGAAGAACTGAACCTGCCACAACATCTAAACTGGCTCGATCTCCTCGGCTGCAAGAGCAAAAGCCTTGCCCTGAACACCTCACTGCTGGTGGTGCTGAGCAAACCGCTGCTGCTGGATCGGAAGTGGACCCCTCGGCTGCACTGCAGGTACTCTCGCTAGCACCCTCTGAGCTGTACCAGTAATACGAGGGTTCACTGGACACTCTCTCAACTGATGGCCTGTGCCACCGCAAAAGAGACATACTCTCAGCCTCTTTCGGCAGACCTCCCAGGTGTGACCAGGCTTCTTGTAGAAGTTGCAAGAAGCTTCAACCTGCACCTGCCTCTGCTGAGTGTGCTGTACCTGCTGAACCGGTGCTCTGGCCTGAACCTGTGGCTGGTGATGCTGGAAAGAACGATGATGAAGCTGAGGCATTTAGCAACCCCCGCGCTGCTAGTAGCCCCCGAGAAAAGATCGCGATCCCTCTTGGGCTTCAAGTCCCACTCCCGCTCTACCTTGCGGGTCTCCACATAGATCTGGGTGTAAGTCTCATAAAAAGATGGAATGAGGATCTTGATATCCCAGATCAACCCCTCTCTGAAATGGCTCGCCCTGATCTCCGGGTCGCGAACCATATACTCTGCATATCGGCTCAGACGACCAAACTCTACGGTGTACTCCTCCACAGACAAACTGCTCTGCTGCATATTTTGAAACTGCCTCACTAGGTCAATCTTGTCTGTAGGAGAGAAGAACTTCCCCTTGAAGAGAAGCTTGAACTCGGCCCTGGTATGGCCCTCCCCAGCAAGGGCTGGCTCATTCCTGAACCAGGTGCGAGCATTGTCTAATAACTGTAAACCCACTACCTCGACCTTCAGGTCGTCTGCGAGACGGGAGGCCCTCATCTGTCGCTCGATGTCCTCGAGCCAGTCATCAGCATGGACCACACCCTCAGTCTCGCTAAAGCCATGAGGCCCCAGCTTCTTGAAGTCCTGAATATCGCCCGACCTCGGACGCGCACTATGATGTGGAGCCCTCTGCTCCACGACTGCTAAGGCCAACTGATGGGCATCTTGTAACGCCCCAGTCCCAAAATATAAAGGACTAAGTACGTAGACATGTCAGCTATATACATACGAAGTACAGGGCCTTATATGTATACATAAGCTGTAAAATGTAGTAAACCACAACTAACTAATCTCATCTACAAAATAAGGAAATAAAAGATATCATATAATGAATTATTCTAATACAATATGTTGGGTGGAGACACATCCACTACCAACCAAAATAAAAAAGAAGAAGTACATGATATATAAAAGGACTAAGTGGAAGTAGCAAGGAGGAACCAAGTCACGTCATCTTCGAATAAATGAAGAAGACCACGATCCCGGCTAGGATACCTGGAAAAGACATGAACACACACCTGGAGAATAACCAGGTCCTCAGAGGGACGTAGCAAGATACAGGAAGAACAAGCTAATATGAACTGTTAAAATAATAATAATATGCAAGACTCTCCTAGACACCAATATGCAAAAGGGAATGCTAATCATCTATTGTGCAATTTAGAGGACAACTTTTATACGCATGGGTGGGATTTTAGGCTATAAGTACGTAACTGGCATCCAGTCATCCGTATCCATCCGTAACGTCTAAAATGTCAGAGGGCATCTGCAAATATAATTGCCACAGTTCCATCCGGAGACTATGGTTTACCTGTTTGGATTCCCATACGCACTAGCGACTGTCCTTTCCCAGTATTTCCTATATTGTTCAAGTCATGTCCATAACCTGTCCAGTTCTGTAACTGCTTGAGTCTCTATACCCTAGTCATAGCAGTTACGAACAACTACCGTCACACGACTTTAGAGATGGCCAATCCATAAGTCGTGCCCCTAGCAAAATATCTCAAACCGTGTAGTGTGAGTGTCATGGCCCAAGGAGATATAAGGATATCCTCCAACAAGAAGGTAGTCCACTAAAACTAAGTTAACATGCATATAGTAAAGTAAAATGACTAATAGAGTCGTTTACACCCAAGTGTGGCTTGGACGTGCAGTTTATAACAATTAAAAATAACAAATATGAAACAAAGTAAATAATGCAAAAAATAAATAATATGACAGTTAATTAGCAAGGTATACTTGCCTCAGTCCTGAGCACTGTGGTGGCAAAGATCAGACAGGAAAGTAGGTGGAACAACGGCTGCCGAGGAACTATGGTCCAAATAAACATCTCCGGATACTGAAAATAGTCTATTATCTAATTATAATTAATACTGTACCTACTAAATTTAATTAATAAATTCTAAAGTTAGGATATGGCATAGCTTTTCATATTAGCTTTCCAAAAAACTAAACGGATCGCATTTTCGTTTCCGGAATCTCCCGAAATCGCAAAAATACTGAAACACGTTTATTTTTGGGACCCTAGATACTCAAACAGTTTTGTAGAAATCTACATAATGAATTTTTTCTTTTAAAATATTTTTTTGGAAACCTTACCTCGATACGCTTCTTTTAAAAAAAATTGGAGGCAAAACGGAGTACGGAGCTAGGAGATATCGTCGTTCCAAGTTGCTCTTGCTGTTAAAAAGCGGGGCTGAATTCTAATGACGAATTTTAGAGTTTCTATTGGACTAAAAATAATTTCGAATTATGGCTGATAGAAGGGAGATGTATTGGATTTATATAGGGATTTATTTCAGATTTATCTCCTAAATTAGATAGGATTTGATTTAAATAAATTGGAGTTTGCTTTATTAGGATAGGATATAGATAGAGATGTTTTCCTAGTAGAAGTAGGATTAGTATTTATTTAAAATATTGTTTATATTTATCTAAATTATCTATAACATTATTTAAAATTACTATAGATAATAAATAGAGTTAATATTTATTTAAACAACCTTCATCTAATCTCATTTATAAAAGCTGAAATATTTAATACTAATTTGACATTTATTCTATATTATGTAAATAGTGTACAATATAAGTAACATGTAAAAAATAATAAAATTTACGAAATAAATCCTAAAAGTTTGAGAAATATTGTATAATATAGTTTAGATCCTTAATGTACTAGAAAAATAGCTTTATATATTTGTATACTAAATTCACTAATGAGCATTATACTAAATATATGTAAAATAATACAAAGTATATAATAAGTCAATAAATAGTTATTTAAAAATTCAAAAATTCAACAAATATTTTTTTTGAAAAATCAGGGGGTTTATAAAAGTCTTATCTAGATAAGGACTAAGAAGAGTTTTAATTCCCCTTGGATTTTCCACAATTTAATTCAAATTAATTTAAAAGTAACTCAATCAAATATAATCCAATGTAGATAGGTTCTACCTCTAATTTAAACTGTATTTAATAACTTAATATATTTTTTCCAACTTAAATCACCATAATTAATTACATATTAAATCAACCCATATTTAATATACTTTTTTCGAAATAATATATTAATGATAATAATTAATTTCAAAAATACAAATATATATACACTCGCATGCAAAAATAATACTTACATAAAACATAGTTTTTTCTAAATTACTAGTTATACTTGTACCATAAAATAAAATGGCCTTTCTTAAATAAAAATAAAGTTTGGCAATCATCGACGCGACGCATTTACAACTTCAAGCAATATAAAATATTTATCGTCTATTATTTTGAAATATTTTCTATATCTATATAATTAAAACATTTATAAAAATATGTACTTCGTACTTATTCGCCCTTGACGAAAAATTTACGAAACACAAACTCGTACGCGACGTATAAATATGAAGTACGAAAATCAATACCATATTTATTAAAAAAAATCGTAGTAGAAATTAGGGGTTTTATATCCTACCCGACTTATAAGAATTTCGTCCTCGAAATTTAGGAATAGCTAGGGTAGGGGAGATAGAAAGAGTTCATCAATACCGAAATACGATTAAATTTTTGGATGAGGCAAAGAAACGACGTTCGACACAAACATGCATTGGAAGATCGTGATTTTGATATTTGCGAAAATACATCATGGTTATGGAATTGAAGAAGGGTTGCTAGTTAAGGTAATAAAATTATGATAACACGAATTAGAGAATAGAAAGGAATTGAGTAGGTCAAAGAGAATAATTTAGACATTTAGGAGAGATGGTTTTTTGAGCGAATATAGTCGTCTAGGTTTAAGGTCTAGTTAAGGAAATGATTTGAATCATTTTCAAGTTTCAAGAACGATTAGAAGGTTGCGATAATGAATCTAGGATAGAGGAAAAAGGTAACTCAAGACGGGGATATAGTCACATTGGTTGGTCAGTGGTTAACTATCTTGGCAATAGATGGTGGGCAACTAAGGGGATATCAAGCACGAGTGTTTGTCTTTCTAATATAGGCGAAAGACGAAAATAATAAAGAGTTCGAAGAAGATATTATCGAATACGAATAAATGGTTCAAAGACGATTAATTTTTTTTTAAAAAGAATTGCCAAGGCAGTTGCGGATGGAATTCTAGAGGCCATGTTTGACTATGTCTCCATCCACGTCGAAGAATATATGGAAAACAAACCAAAGTGCACTAGGTTGATCAGACCATCATGCACCGGTTCTGATTAGACAATGTATTAGTAGGCGTCCCCAATAACACATATGTCGTGAATAAGCTCGATAAAAGAATAAGCTTGTAAAACTAAGGCTAAATTAGCATCATAAGATAGTCAAAATATAAGTAAGGAATACTAATGAAGGAAATTAAATAGTCGAAGATCCATTAAAATCTAAGTCTTGCCCGAAGTTTGGGCTTATGCAGTCGTCTTAGTATTTTTCTTATCTATGGTTTGGTTGACTAGATAAGTTAGGGTCCTCTGAATTCTATAGTCTAAGTAAACTTATCAATATGGGTCACAAGGACAAAGGTTTGTTAGGTCATGAGGTATTCTACCCAACTTACAAGAGTTAAACTAGTAGTGTGAGGGGACAATGGGTCAAGCAAGCAAGATAAAATACAAAGTTAAGCATTTAAGGAATTAAGTAGAACAAAATCACATATCGGATCGAAAGAATTGAGTCGAGGTTGAATCCCTATCCTTGGTCGAAAAATATATCGGTATCATGGTAAAGATTACAGTTTAGTCTTTTTGGACCAAAAGTCATATCATAAAAATAGAGTACAAGAAGACGTGTTTTAGTAGCATGTGATATACCTACATGAAGGTGAGCTCGTCTAGGTGTTACATATAAAATTTGTTGGAAGGTAACATCTAGTATTATACTCCAAATATCAAAGTCACGGTAAAGGACACAAAAGATCTAAAATAGAAAGTGGGAGTTCATGAAGTGACAATTAATGCACAAACATTAAAGAAGATCAAGTTGAAGCATGAAATAAAATTAATTAAGCAATCTAGTAAAATAATTTAAGGACACAGTTTTCAGAGAGAAGATAGTCTCCTAGATAGATAAAGTCAAGGAACGATTAATTCATTTCTCAAATTTCAAACGGTTAGAAGGTCACAATAAAAGATCTGGATTTGGGGAAAGGTCGAGTAAGTCAAAATTGAGATATAATCACATGGTTTGGTAGATGACTAACTTCACTTGTGTATGTACAATGATCATGGATGATATGGCAATTAATGGGGTATACTTCCATCTCATTAAGGTGACCCCATGTCTATCTTGGTTTCTTATCAATATAAGTCTAAACTTCTAATTTTTCAAGCTTCCTTAACAATTCTCAATGGAATTCTCAAATTAATTTACCAAAAAACATTTTATGTCGCCAAGTATAATCATACTTTAAAATTTTAATTCCTTCAATAAATCTCGAGGTATCCCTTTAGATTATTGTCAACACCTTTCCTCTTCTCATTTTTTTACCAACATTTAATACACAAATCGAAACCTTAAACTCAAAATCTAAATAACTTTATTTTTAAATCACATGACACAAAAAATTTAAGATATATATTTTTTTCTCTTTCACATCCCCATATATCATAAGTATTTCTAAAACCTTCAAATAAAATTTTGTTTTCTCCATCTTATAGAATTTATCGGTCCTTTCGTGAATACCTTCCAACAGTCTCAAATTAACCTTTATCATAACACCAATAAATTGTTCATCAAGTTTTTAATGTTATCAATCCAACTTTAAACTCAAAATAATCTTATCAATCAATCATCAAATATAAATTTGAAATTTGAAATTTTCTTCAATCAATTTCATATCTTCCAAAATATTTTAAACCAAAATTTTTACTATCATCCTTCAAAAATAAACTTGTAAATCGTACCACTAAATTTAAAAATCTTAAGCTATTTCTTATATCGATTTCATACTCAAATAAATCGTAACTATTTCACAAAAATCAACATTTTGTTTTCTCAATTTATCAATCCTTTAGTAGTATCAAGATAAAATCCATCTCTACTACCTAACTTAGAATTTACTAACTCTTAAGATCATACTTTTAGAAAACATAAATGCTTTTATACACAAATAAGACCTCAATGCATACTAATTGTCAATGTAATCCTTCTAGCCATGTGTTTAACCTATGAGCATATACTAGTGTAGTCATCTTCCTAGTTGTCACTAAGCACGAAACTAAGAATTTACGATAGAAGGAGTCAAGCAAGATGCAAATCAAGGAGGTCGAACGAGAGTTCAGAATTTGAAGTCAAGAAAGGATGTCAAGTAGATGGATGAGATTCTAGACTCTAATCCTATATGCAGTCTCACATTGGTACAATAACGCAACCGAAGTGATAAACTTGACCTGCATGGGCCATCACAAAAACATGTAACACCTCAGTTCCAAAATACGTAGGACTAAGTACGTAGACATGCCAGCTGTATACATACGAAGTACAGGGCCTTATATGTATACATAAGCTGTAAAATACAGTAAACCACAACTAACTAATCTCATTCACAAAATAAGGAAATAAAAGATATCATATAATGAATTATTCTGATACAATATGTTGGG
Organism: Iris pallida; assembly: GCA_029216955.1. Classification (NCBI taxonomy): domain Eukaryota; kingdom Viridiplantae; phylum Streptophyta; class Magnoliopsida; order Asparagales; family Iridaceae; genus Iris; species Iris pallida. Next base: position 3,979,855 of record JANAVB010013397.1, on the reverse strand, counting down.
TGGAGACACATCCACTACCAACCAAAATAAAAAGGAAGAAGTACATGATATATAAAAAGACTAAGTGAAAGTAGCAAGGAGGAACCAAGTCACGTCATCTTCGAATAAATGGAGAAGACTACAATCCCGACTAGGATACCTTGGGAAGACATGAACACACACCTGGGGAATAACCAGGTCCTCAAAGGGACGTAGCAAGATACAGGAAGAACAAGCTAATAAGAACTGTCAAAATAATAATAATATGCAAGACTCTCCTAGACACCAACATGAAAAAGGGAATGCTAACCATCTATTGTGCAATTTAGAGGACAACTTTCATGCGCATGGGTGGGATTTTAGGCTGTAGTGCCCCGTCCCGTTCAGTCAATCGGAGGAATAGGAACGTCGACGGCGTTCGGACTTAGCCTTGCAACGGCTGCTCAGAGACATCGCTCGGTCGAGGCGACCGCTCGCTCAGGTGGGGTAGTTTCGGTGAACTTGTCTCATCTTTGTCTTCACATAATAAAATGCATGTTTTCAACTTGCACATGTAGGCTTAATAATAAAAGAGAGGAATCCACATAGCTAAAGAGAATAATCCCGACGGGTCGAATGGAGTTAGAATATGGAAAGGTCCAACGGTCAGCATAGAGTCGGTGCACGGCGTGCTTTGAAAATGACACTCAGTCCTTCATCCCGTGGCTTGGGAGAAGGAAAGTTGGTCTTTGACACAATCTGTGAATTAGCCTAAGTTATAGACGTCGCCCGCGTAAATTCTCGATAAAGCATGCACGCTTCCACTGCACAAGGCTTGGCATAGCCTTTGCTCGTCCCTCGGGTTAAGTTGTAGGCTTGAGTAAGTTAGATAAAGTTATGCCGGTCGACCTAAGCCATTCCAAGTGCTGTCTCGCTCATTCTGCGGTTGTCAAGTTAAATAGTTCTACGATCCCAAGGCCCGTCATATGAGGTATGACTTGGGCGGTAGTGTTGCGTAGAACACGGTTGGCCTAAGGCACAATGCACGGACTTAGGGTTTAAGGCAAGGACCACACTTGATTCAAGTGAGTTTAGAAAAAGGGGGCCATCCAGTAGTCATTTCTAAGTTGAGTAAAGAGGATATTGCATCAAGGGAGAAGGCTCGCGACCGTGGGTTGTCGAGGGATCTCAATGAGTATCAAGGGAGAAGGCTAGCGACCGTGGATCGTCGAGGGATCTCAAGGATAGAAGTCTGGAACATAGTTTTGAAAGAGAGAGTAACACTGAAAGAATGATGACTGTGTGAGACGTCAGTTTGAGTCGAATCTTGTATGATCATGGACAACTTGTCGACAAGGGCGATGTTTCCTCGAGCGGCAACCCTGGGCCATGGGACCGACTCGGCCTAGGAGGAAACAGGGTATAGTGGTGTATAAGGTTTGAGCACAGGGTTAAAGTGGAAACTTACAACGGATGCTAGCTATTTGCGTTGGAAGGTCCCCGATTTAATAAAAAGCTATACGTCTCAGGATAGCTTGTGATGCTAGTGGCCAAGTTCATATAGATGTCGGCAAATAGTGGCTATCCGAGTGTATGCCTTTGGATTGAGTCGAGTTGAAGGTGTGTATAGTTAAAACACAAAGTTTGAGCCTAAGATTGGGTTTCAACATAGGCGTCGTGCTTTAGCACGAGATGTGGCGTCGAGTCTCAAGTGTTGACATGTGAGTTGCAAAAGTTAGGTTTGAGTTGTTCGAGTTTAAGTCTGGAATCGCCTCAAGGCAAGTTGGTCAAGTGACACTAAGTTCACAAGTCTCGATTGGGTCAGTTGATGATCAAAGTAGAAAGGGCCGCAAGGCGACGATATGGTTAAGTCTCACTGAGTTGCGAGGCACGACCTCAGCAAGGGTTTGTAGCACGGTCACACGTAAATGGAGCCTCATCATGTAGTTGCATCTCTGATTTTAAGCCGTAAGGCAAGCACGACTTGATAGGTTAACGTTGACGTTGCGAGCACGGGGTGGTATTGAAACACGAAATAGGCCAAGGCGTCTGTCCTAAAACTGATCCTAAGGCAAGAGTAGAAAGACAATTGATAAGAAGGGACTATTCTGTACAAAGTAAAATAACGTGTCGGTTTTGTATTGGTAGGCGAGGAGCTCATTCCACCAGTACAGTTGAGTACTGACACCCACATAGTTTTCATGTGCAGGTACAGGTAGAAGCTCGTGGCGCGGAGCTCGGTTGGATGCGTCGAGGCACGGAGTTCCTTGGCGATTTGAAGCATGCGGCCGCATGGAGTAAAGACTTATACAGGACATAATGTATGGACGTCGTCTTCCGAAGCATCCGTTGGCTCAGACATGTATTAAGAGATGAGAGAGAGATGAGTGAACTTGTAAAATGTGATGAGAGAGAGCTGAGTGACTTTTAATGTGAGTTGAGTGTGCTGAGAGACTTGTAATCTTGGCCTTGCGCCCCATTGTAACCTTTGTTTCAATATCAATAAAGAGTTTCTTTCGGATAACTTGTGTTTGGTTCTACTTTCCGCTGCTATCATTCAATGTCTCTACATGGGACTTCTGTACGACGACCCCGTCGCAGCCGCTGAAATCGACCGTTATGGAACTCGCCTTGTACGAGCACAATCTAGGCTCGTGAGGCATCATGCCTTAGCGAGGACTATCGCTCCTACGGGAGCGGGGCGTGACATAATGGTATCAGAGCCCGACTTTACGTCCTTGGACTATCGATTGAATTCTTTAACTCTGATGTTTTCGCGAACTCTGAATGTTGCTCCCACATATTAATATCGTTGGTGCGCTCTCTCTCAAATGTCCCACGGGATGTCCATATAATAAGTCTAAATAATTTGCAAAATATAGGAGAACAGTTTTTGATAAAACAAAAAGATGGTTTGCGTAGGCACGGTTGGCTAAGTCGGGCTGGGCATATACACCAAGGATTGCGTCGACCTTAGAAGAGTCGAGTGCGGGATTAAATTGTGTCGAGCAAGAATGAGTTGGACTCGATTGAATAAAGTGTGATAACTATCGATAGGGGTGCTATCGAACGACGAAGTTATCGTCGGTACGATATAAGGTGAGCGTGCTTAAAAATTTAAGGAATTGTTCGGACGGAAATTCGAGGAAGTAAGTTGTGAATCGAATGATAGTTTTGAGAATTTGTTGAATGACTTCATTCCTGAGTGGTGTATGCGATAGGCTCAGGAATGCCGATCGATCAATTGAGGATGTGGGATGTCGATGAGTCTATCAGCAAGCGTCGCATGGATGCAAAGCCATAGATTGAGTATCGTTGAATAAGTTATAGTCTTGAAATTTGACAAGTCGATTCGAACAACCTAGAATTTATATGCATGGAATGTGCACGGGATTGAGGATGGTGTGAAGTATGAAATACGAGAATGACTGAGTAGGTGAGATCGAATCAAAGAAAAAGTTAGGGTGTACGAATGGATGACTTGATCGAGGAAATCGATAGGCGGATCATATAGAAAAAGTTAGCACGACAGGTAGATAGCGTGCATGAAAGGCTCGATTTTAAAGTTATGCAATGACTCTGAGGATTTGAAATTAATGTTGCTCGATGATTTGAGTTAGCAAAGGAATGATGCAAAATGAGGGAATACGTTGGTCGATGACTTAAGTTAAACGGATGAACAATACATGAAATTGGTTTAAGAAAATTGATGTTGTGAATGATTCGAAGGATAATAATCGAACTAGAATTTGAATGTCGAGGAGATTGTCCAGTCGGACGATAGCATCGTTCGCACGACTCAAAATTGGTTGCAAAGGAAGATCGTCAGGTTACGCATATCGTCGATGGTATTGAGGCATATCAAAGATCGATATGCGATAACTCGAGGGTACTCTACTCGGCGAATACGATCGTGCAAGTGTTATTGTTCGATTGGATACGATACGTAGGATTTTGATTGAGATAAATGTTTAGATGGTTACGTTGATAGCCACAACGTCGACGATCTTGTCTTGCACGAGTGCAACTCTAGCCTCGCACATGCGTTACGTCAGATTTGGGGCGATTGTTCCGCGTGAGCGCTAACATGGTGATTCATGTCGCGGGAATGATCGAACTCAGAAAAATCAGGATGCGGCAACTTTGATTGTCTCGACTTGTCGGTTTGATGCGAAGAAAAATTTGAGGTTGTTAGGACTTGCGATTCTTAAGGATTGAGTAGGTCTAATCCGCGCATCGAGAATGAATTAGTCTAGACGCAAAACAAGAGTTACGTCCCAATGAGGATAATTATCCCGCGGGAGCGTGCATGGTGATTCATGCCCACCGTGGATAATCTGACTCGCGTGAGATCGGGGCGTAACATATTGTTAAGTCAAACGACCTAGTGATCGATTACGTGAATTAGAATAGATGACTTCGGAAGTATGGAATGTAAAATTTTGGTTAGCGACGAATTGCGTCATAGCGTGCTTGAATTGAGAAGGATTGATAGGCGAACTATGTCGGACATGTTTGAAGAGATAGACTATACGAAGATGGTTTGTTGAACGAGCGATATTGAGATGTCGTAGAATTGGTTGAATGTAAGTTGTCGTAGGATGGCTTTGCTGAACAGCTCGGACCCCGTACGACGAACGTTGGGACGTGTGTAGGGAATCGATGCTCGAAGTTTAGAAATCAGAGTGATGCGAGCTTGGGTAGAAAACCCCGTACTATCAATTTGGTTTGACGTTAGGATGGGGTCAGTATTGATATTGTTGTTTGGGAACTATGATTCCAATACTGATGGAATGACATAGCCTAGCGGTTAGACAGACGTTCGAGTACGAAGTGGTAGGATTTATGGAGGCACCACTCGCGAGTATCGGTTGACATGCATGTATATCAGGGATGCTTGAATATGTGTACGATCCGACTCGAGTGGTGATGGCAGGATTCGCTATCACGAGGCTTGGCTGAAATGCATGTATTTTGGAGACGCCTAAAATATGTGCACGATCAAACTAAGTGATACGTTGAGTCAAGTGAGACTTGAGGAACAGAAAAGTATCGAGGATTTTGAGATCGTAAGTTTTGAAGAAAGGATTGAGGGTAGCACGAGCGTGGCTCGAATTTAAGAAATGCATAGGAGAAATGTGTGCGAGAAATATAGGATGTTGAGTAAAGTGATAAGTTGATAAGTGTACTCAGTTAGTTTCGAGGACAAAACTTTTTCTGAGTGGTGTATGATGTAGTGCCCCGTCCCGCTCAGTCAATTGGAGGATTAGGAATGACGACGACGTTCGGACTTAGCCTTGCAATGGCTGCTCAGAGACATCACTCGGTCGAGGCGACCGCTCGCTCAGGTGGGGTAGTTTCGGTGAACTTGCCTAATCTTTGCCTTCACATAATAAAATGCATGTTTTCAACTTGCACAGGTAGGCTTAATAATAAAAGAGAGGAAGCCACATAGCTAAAGGGAATAATCTCGACGGGTCGAATGGAGTTAGAATATGAAAAGGTCCAACGGTCGGCATAGAGTCGGTGCACGGCGTGCTTTGAAAATGACACTCGATCCTTCGCCCTGTGGCTTGCGAGAAAGAAAGTTGGTCTTCGACACAATCTGTGAATTAGCCTAAGTCATAGGTGTCGCCCGCGTAAATGCTCGATAAAGCATACACGCTTCCACTGCGCAAGGCTTGGCATAGCCTTTGCTCGTCCCTTGGATTAAGTTGTAGGCTTGAGTAAGTTAGGCAAAGTTATGCCGGTCGACCTAAGCCATTCCAAGTGCTGTTTTGCTCATTCTGCGGTTGTCAAGTTAAATAGTCCCACGATCCCAAGGCCCGTCATATGAGGTATGACTTGGGCGGTAGTATTGTATAGAACACGGTTGGCCTAAGGCACGATGCATAGACTTAGTGTTTAAGGCAAGGACCACACTTGATTCTAGTGAGTTTAGAAAAAGGGGGCCATCAAGTAGTCATTTCTAAGTTGAGTAAAAAGGATATTGCATAAAGGGAGAAGGCTCGCGACCGTAGGTCGTCGAGGGATCTCAAGGAAAGAAGTCTAGAACATGGTTTTGAAAGAGAGAGTAACACTGAAAGAATGATGACTGTGTGAGACGTCAGTTTGAGTCGAGTCTTGCATGGTCATGGACAACTTGTCGATAAGGGCGATATTTTCTTGAGCGGTAACCCTGGGCCATTGGACCGACTCGGCCTAGGAGGAAACAGGATATAGTGGTGCATAAGGTTTGAGCACAGGGTTAAAGCGGGGACTTACAACGGATGCTAGCTATTTGCGTTGGAAGGTCCCCGATTTAACAAAAAGCTATACGTCTCAGGATAGCTTGTGATGCTAGTGGCCAAGTTCATATAGATGTCGGCAAATAGTGGCTATCCGCGTGTATGCCTTTGGATTGAGTCGAGTTGAAGGTGTGTACAGTTAAAACACAAAGTTTGAGCCTAAGATTGGGTTTCAACATAGGCGTCGTGCTTTAACACGAGATGTGGCGTCGAGTCTCAAGTGTTGACATGTGAGTTGCAAAAGTTGGGTTTGAGTTGTTCGAGTTTAAGTCAGGAATCGCCGCAAGGCAAGTTGGTCAAGTGACACTAAGTTCACAAGTCTCGATTGGGTCAGTTGATGATCAAAGTAGAAAGGGCCGCAAGGCGGCGATATGGTTAAGTCTCACTGAGTTGCGAGGCACGACCTCAGCAAGGTTTGTAGCACGGTCACACGGAAATAGAGCCTCATCGTGTAGTTGCGTCTCTGATTTTAAGCCGTAAGGCAAACACGACTTGATAGGTTAACGTTGACGTTGCAAGCACGGGGTGGTCTTGAAACACGAAATAGGCCAAGCCGTCTGTCCTAAAACTGATCATAAGGCAAGAGTAGAAAGACAATTGATAAGAAGGGACTATGCTGCACAAAGTAAAATAACGTGTCGGGTTTGTATGGGTGGGCGAGGAGCTCATTCCACCAGTACAGTTGAGTACTGACACCCACATAGTTTTCATGTGCAGGCACAGATAGAAGCTCGTGGCACGGAGCTCGCTTGGATGCGTCGAGGCACGGAGTTCCTTGGCGATTCGAAGTGTGCGGCCGCATGGAGTAAAGACTTATACATGACATAATGTATGGACGTCGCCTTCTGAAGCATCCGCTGGCTCAGACATGTATTAAGTGATAAGAGAGAGCTGAGTGAACTTGTAAAATGTGATGAGAGAGAGCTGAGTGACTTGTAATATGAGTTGAGTGTGCTGAGAGACTCGTAATCTTGGCCTTGCGCCCCATTGTAACCTTTGTTTCAATATCAATAAAGAGTTTCTTTTGGATAACTTGTGTTTGGTTCTACTTTTCGCTGCTATCATTCAATGTCTCTGTATAGGACTTCTGTGCGACGACCCCGTCGCAGACGCTGAAATCGGCCGTTATGGAACCCACCTTGCACGAGCGCAATCTAGGCTTGTGCGGCATCACGCCTTAGCGAGGACGATCGCTCCTACGGGAGCAGGGCGTGACATAGGCTATAAGTACGTAACTGGCATCCATCCGTATCCGTTCGTAACGTCCAAAATGTCAGAGGGCATCTGTAAATATAATCGTCACAGTTCCATCCAGAAACTGTGATTTATCTATTTGGATTCCCATACGCACTAGCGACTGTCCTTCCCCAGTATTTCCTATACTGTTCAAGTCATGTCCATAACCTGTCCAGTTTTGTAACTGCTTGAGTCTTTATACCCTAGTCATAGCAGTTACGAACAACTACCGTCATACGACTTTAGAGATGGCCAATCCATAAGTCGTGCCCTAGCAAAACGTCTCAAACCGTGTAGTGTGAGTGTCATGGACCAAGAAGATATAAGGATATCCTCCAACAAGAAGGTAGTCTACTAAAACTAAGTTAACATACATATAGTAAAGTAAAATGACTAATAGAGTCGCTTACACCCAAGTGTGGCTTGGATGTGCAGTTTATAACAATTAAAAATAACAAATATGAAACAAAGTAACTAATGTAAAAAATAAACAATATAACAGTTAATTAGCAAGGTATACTTTCCTGGGTCCTGAACACTATGGTGACGAAGATCAGACAGGAAAGTAGGTGGAACAACGGCTGCCGAGGAACTAAGGTCCAAACAAACATCTCCGGATGCTGAAAATAGTCTATTATCTAATTATAATTAATACTGTACCTACTAGATTTATTTAATAAATTCTAAAGTTAGGATATGACATATGTTTTCGTATTAGCTTTCCGAAAAACTAAACTGATCGCATTTTCGTTTCCGAAATCTCCCGAAATCGCAAAAATACTGAAACACGTTTATTTTTGGGACACTAGATACTCAAACAGTTTTGTAGAAATATATAGAACGAATTTTGTCTATTAAAATATGTTTTTGGAAACCTTACCTCGATACGCTTCTTTTAAAAAAACCTGGAGGCGAAACGGAGTTCGGAGCTAGGAGATATCGTTGTTCCAAGTTGCTCTTGCTGCTAAAAAGCGGGACTGAATTCTAATGACGAATTTTAGAGTTTCTATTGGACTAAAAATAATTTCGAATTATGGCTGATAGAAGGGAGATGTATTGAATTTATATAGGTATTTATTTCAGATTTATCTCCTAAATTAGATAGGATTTGATTTAAATAAATTGGAGTTTGCTTTATTAGGATATGATATAGATAGAGATATTTTCCTAGTAGAAGTAGGATTAGTATTTATTTAAAATATTGTTTATATTATCTAAATTATCTATAACATTATTTAAAATGACTATAGATAATAAATAGAGTTAATATTTATTTAAACAACCTTCATCTAATCTTATTTATACAAGCTGAAATATTTAATACTAATTTGACATTTATTATATATTATGTAAATAGTGTACAATATAAGTAACATGTAAAAAGTAATAAAAGTTACGAAATAAATCCTAAAATTTTTAGAAATATTGTATAATATAGTTTAGATCCTTAATGTACTAGAAAAATTGCTTTATATATTTGTGTACTAAATTCACTAATGAGCATTATACTAAATATATGTAAAATAATACAAAGTATATAATAAGTCAATAAATAGTTATTTAAAAATCCAAAAATTCAACAAATATTTATTTTGAAAAATCAGGGGGTTTACAAAAGTCTTATCTAGATAAGGACTAAGAAGAGTTTTAATTCCCCTTGGATTTTCCACTATTTAATTCAAATTAATTTAAAAGTAACTCAATCAAATATAATCCAATATAGATAGATTCTACCTCTAATTTAAACTGTATTTAATAACTTAATATATTTTTTTCCAACTTAAATCACCATAATTAATTACATATTAAATCAACCCATATTTAATATACTTTTTTCGAAATAATATATTAATGATAATAATTAATTTCGAAAATACAAATATATATACACTCATATGTAAAAATAATACTTACATAAAACATAGTTTTTTTTCTAAATTACTAGTTATACTTGTACCATAAAATAAAATAGCCTTTCTTAAATAAAAATAAAGTTTGGCAATCATCAGCGCGACGCATTTACAATTTAAAGTAATATAAAATATTTATCGTCTATTATTTTGAAATATTTTCTACATCTATATAATTAAAATATTTTATAAAAATATGTACTTCACACTTATTCGCACTTGACGAGAAATTTACGAAACGCAAACTCATACGCGACGTATAAATACGAAGTACAAAAATTAATACCATATTTATTAAAAAAATCGTAGTAGAAATTAGGGGTTTTACACATCCTCCATGCCTTGACGCATCGCGTCGGTCTTCCTCTGCTGTGCCTCAGACTGGACTCTCTGAGTCTCCAACATCTGCTGGAAGAAAGCAAGCATCTGACCCATGTCTGTAGGCAGAGGAGGCGGAGGAGGAAGAACATCTGCAACCGACGGAGGAGTCCGTTGTGCAGGAGGAGGAAGAGTGCCCATGTCAACAAGTGGTACTGCGGTCGAAATAGTCATAGCAACCTCCGGGTCAGTCCTCAAAACTGGTGGAGGAGCGCCCCCAAAAGCTGCTGCCGACACTGCGACTGTGACAGGAGTGTCTGGATCAGGTCCGCGAGACATAGCAGACCTCTCCATATCTGCGGCCTCAGGATGTTGTGATCTAGTCTGCACCATCCTGAAGATAGATTAAAAGAAAGAAATTAATATGGCACATAAAATATTATATCAAGGAGGATAGTTAGAATGCAAGAATCAATATCAAAAAGGACAGTTAAAATGATCAGCAAGTGAAAGGTTTCCTATTTTGTTATTGAGTAAACTTAGCCTATAGCCTATCCTAGATACGTACCACAGGCTCGTAACAGCACTCTAAGTCGAGCGCCACTACGACATCGCACTAATTGTGACTTTCGACCTGCATGGGCCACCACTAAAAATATGTCACGACCCGCACCCAAGGTAGGGGTACAAGTGCGTAACAACGCCCAGCCTACTCCGTAAAAATGGCGTAGAACATTGCAGGTCTGCTAGCTATCAAACAATATATAATAACCTGTCATCTCCGCACGGAGGATATAATATAAAATACTGATAAACTCAATCACAATCTAGAAGAAAGAATCATGGCAGGAAAACTAGATAGATATAAACCACAAAGTGCAATATCCAGCTTAACAAAGAAAAAGAGAGTCACAAAGTAATACGGTTATACAATCCCAAAATATAATATCATAAGCATAAGTAGCAAGCTGGAGACAAGGTCCAGTCCAAAATATACTCTAACTAAACTAAGCTAGAGGCTCGTTGGACGGAGCTAAGCCCTCCTGAACCAAGGTTTCCAAGTCTATGTCCACTACGTCATCCGGACCGTAGTAGGTACAACAATTCTCCTCACCGTCATCTGTAATATTTTGTCAACATATCCAGTCAGAATGGAACGAGCACAATCAACTAACAACGGTTCACAAGATATAACAAAAACTATAAGACTGTAAATAGAGAGTTTATACAAGAAATCATGAAATGTACATATGAGTATCATGGCAAGATAAGCTGTAAATCTAGAGCTAGAACAAGACAAGTAAAACTGATCATGGCATGTACAAGAATCAAGAATCATCTATCTAGGTGTGTGAGTACTAGCTACAATATATAGCCGGCTTGGGAACTTGCACAATAGTAACAGGCCTGGTTAATCATACGTGGAGTGTATGATCAACACTCACAATCAATAGATGCATAATGGGTGCACAATAGGAATTGACCATATATGTACACTAATACTCTCCGCCCCCGACTGGTAGAGTGGATCCAAGCAAGACACGTTACGACACAGGATTCTACGAGAAGGGAGCAAGTCTCCTCGAGAATCAATGTCCATATATTGTATAAGAACTACAAGAGGGCTTGCACAAGATATACCAAGATAACAAGGAATAGCATCTCATGTCGGGATCCATGAATACCAATCCGTGTGACCAATGTGTCAAGAACAAGCATATCTACACTAATTACATAAACTATAACAATTATCGTAAATTGGAAAAGTTATCAGAAAATGTACTTGCCTGTGATATGATGGATAAGTCGACTGAGTCCAAGAACAGTGCCTCGAGGACCTATAGATGGAATACTGTATCAATATAATAGTTTGGAAGTAAAATCAAGTCATACTGAGTCAAACTAGGTCAAGATACGTCAAACTAAGTCAAACTAGGTCAAACTAGATTCTAAAGAGTCAATCTAAGTCATACTAGGCATAACAAAGTCAAACTAGATCAAGGCAAGTCAAAGTAAGTCAAACTAGGTCGATTTAAGTCAAAAGTTGACTTACAGTTGACTTTTGGTCAACTGGTCAACTCTGATCAACCCTAGGTCAACTCTAGTTCAAACTTGATGAACGTTGACTAATAGTTGACTTTGGGTCAACTGATCAACTTCGGTCAAGTTCTAGTCAATTTTAGGCTACGGTTGACTTTTGGTTAAAAATAGTCAATCGTGGTCAACCAAGGTCAAAACTAGTTTAAGTCCACTATTCCTAACCATTACCAACCATAAAAACCTAAATACAACTATATCTTAAAGTATAAAACTCACATGTTATGAAATGGACATTACCTTAACATCCCCTTTATTACCCTTCCAAGGTAATCTCATTACCTTAGCTTCTAATACCCACTTTAGACTCTCCTACCCTCATTCCAAGTATTTTCCCACTCTCTAATATGGTATTCCAACCTCCTTCTAGAATCTCGATACTGTATCATGGTATCTTGATACTACAAAGTCAAAAAGGGTAAATTTACATTACCCTAAGGTAATGAGAACCATGAGATACCAACTTGGTATCTCAAGGATACCACACAAACTAAACTCTAAATCTTATCTAAATCTAACTAAACTCTAACATACTACTTACCTCAATAGCTAACTTCTAACTAACATGAAAAATCTAACTCACTTAGATAGCTAACTAATTCTAACTTATATCCAATCTAACTTTCACTAACTTCTAATACTAACTAACTCACTCTCATACCCACCAACAACCAACATATTAGGAAGGAAAGGGGGATTTATATGTGGGTATATATAGGGTATAAATGTGTATATATATAGGGGTATATATATGTGTATATATAGGGGTCATTGGGGGGGGGTTGCAGCTTCTATGGAGCTGCTACTGCTGCTAACTTGCTATTGCTGCGGCTGCTAACATGCTGCTGCTGCTGCTGTTTGTTGGGGGGGGAGGCAGCAGCTCCTAATCCTCCCCTAGTTGCTGCTGTTACTCCTTCTTTTTTCCCTCATCTCACTCTCTATACTCCCCTCCATCTCACCCTCTATACTCTCTTCTCTACCTCACTCTCTCTCTCTCTCTCTCTATATATATATATATATATATATATATATATATATATATATCACTCACACACATATACATGAACACATACATATTGGTAGACACACACACACATGAATACATATATAGGTAGACGTATATATATATATATATATATATATATATATATATATATATATATATATATATAAAAAAGAAAACCTCTCTCTTTATTAATCAAGGCTCAAAATGCCAAAGCCTGACCCGTATACAAGTCAAAACTGTACAAGTATACCACCAAAATGAAACAAGAGGGGGAGACTGCTTGAACGACTAGGATTAGGGATGGGGAAACCAGAATGATGTCAGGCTGTGGGAGCACAGAATACTCCTTTTGTGATATTGGCGGTGGACCTCCCGGATGAGCTGGTCGGCTGAGTATTTGTGATCTTCGTATCTAGCCTTGTTGCGATTCTTCCAAATCGCCCACGTGACGGCCGTTGCGGCGATCTAGTGGCCATGGGATGCTCTCCCCCAAGCGACCGCCAGATCGTGGAAGCGACCTTCCCCCGGCTCTATACTGTAGGTTTGGCTGAGGATCCTCCAAACCCTGGCTGGCAGGCTACCGTGATAGAAGATGTGATCGATCGACTCAATCTGTCGATCTGAACAGCAATTGCATGCGGAAGCCAAACTAATCCTGATGGTTTTGAGAATGTCGTCGGTCGGCAGTTTCTTTGTAATGACTCTCCACATGAGGAAGGACCATTTCTTGGGAATGTAGGAGTGCCAGTATTGGTTGGAGGGTTGATGCGGCTGCCCCGGACCGCGAACAGCGAGTCTCGCCGACCTCACCTAAAATGCCCCGGAAGCCTCGAGCGTCCATCTCAGTGCATCGGTCTCGCGGCTATCTTCAAGCCGCTCGCTTGAATGATCTCTACCATGTCGTTGCCTGCCCAATCGCGTATCTTATCCCAGTTCCAGTCTTCGCTATTGTTGTTCCACAAGTCTCTGATTCTGCAGTTCACAGGAATCACCGTGAGCCTCGTGATTAAGTTGTCCCCAATCCATCTCTCCTGGAATGGGTCCGACTCGTCGACCCCTAAATGGAGTCTCATCACAGGCTCGGCGAGGTCACGCCTGCTAAGGATACGCCACCAGGCCGCTGATGATCTGCTGTTAGATATAGCCTCTGTCGGATGGATATGCTTGAAGTACCTGTTCTTCATAAACCTGGTCCATAAATTCTCATCCGTGCGAAGTTTCTACCATAGTTTCATCGAGAAAGCTTTAACAATGTGAGTGAGTTTGGTGAATCCCAATCCCCCTTCCTCGGTAGGATGGGCCATGGAGTCCCAGCTAGTCCAGTGATGTTTGTTGATGCCGTTGCAATACCTCCAGAAGAAATTAGAGAAGATCTGCTCAATCGAAGAAAGAACCTTCAAAGGCGGGGAGCACGCAGCTAGGGTGTGGATGGGAATAAAGGTGAGCACGTGATTAATGAGGATAATCTTGTCAGCTGGGGATAAGGTAGCATTATGCCACCCTGCGAGTTTCTTCCTAATACGAGTGATCACGGTCTCAAATATGCCAGCGTTGGATTTACCGTGTAGGAGAGGGCACCCCAGATAGTTGAACGGAGGATGGTCTACTAAAAAGCCAGTTAAGTAGGCTAGTCTCATTGCGTGCTCTCTTTTGATATTATGGTGAGCATAGATGACGCTCTTGGATGGAATGATCTTCTGACCAAAGCAGGTGGAGTACCTCTCCAGGGTGCATTGGACCACTGCCACCACTCCTTCTTCCCCCGACGAGAAGATTAGTAAATCATCGGCAAAAGCCAGGTGAGTGATTATAGGGCATCCGCTGGATGTGTGATAGTGCTGGAAGTTCGGAGTGTTGACCATGTTGTTGAGGTTCCTACTCAGGGCATCAGCCGCAATGATGAAGACAGTGGATGATAGTGGCTCACCTTGTCCTATCCCACGACTCGATTTGAAAAATCCCTCGGCCTGGCCATTGATGATTGTGGAAAACCAAGAGTTGCTGATCGATCTCCACACTAGGTTGGTCCAATTCTCGGAGAAGTCGAACGACCTGAAGACCCAGATCATAAATTGCCAATCCAGTCTGTCGTAAGCTTTCTCCATGTCAATTTTGACTGTGATGTTTCCTCCTCTTGCTGGGAACTTCATGCAGGTTATTAACTCTTGGGCTAGCATAATATTGTCCTGGATGTTTCTTCCATGCACAAAGCCGCTCTGCTCCTCAGAGATGATCTTGGGGAGACTCCCTGCCATTATGGTAGCGATAATTTTGGATATGATCTTGTTGGTGAAGTTGCAGAGACTGATGGGTCAAAATTCGCGAAAGGTCTCCGAATTTTCTTTTTTCGGGATGAGGATTAGTTTGGCGCTCGAGATTGCTTTGGGGTAAGTGGCTCCCTCGAAGAATGCAGTGGCCGCTTCGGTGATGTCCTGCTTGATAACATCCCAGCACTTGCGAAAGAAGATACCCAAGAACCCGTCAGGACCGGGGGTACTGTGCTCGTTGAAGTCCCAAACTGCCTCCTTCACCTCCTGTATGGTGGGGGTGCGCTCGAGCTGGGCGTTGTCGGCGTCATTAACGAGGGAGGGGATTTGGTCCAGGAAGGCATCGTCTTTGTGAACCGTTTCTTTGGAGAATAATTTAGAATAGAAGTCCGTAGCGGCTGATTGGATGCCTTTCTGGTCAGTAATGATGTTTCCGCTCTCGTCGGTGGTGTGGTGGATCGATAGCTTTTGTCTTCTTCCGTTGACGCAGGCATGGAAGTATTTCGAGTTTTTGTTCCCGTCACTATCCCATTTCAATCTAGCTTTTTGCTTCCAAAAGTCGGTCTCCACTTTAATCCTAAATTTGAGCATAGCCTTAGTGAGGTTGAGGGCAGTCCTAGTCGCTGGGGAATGATCTGATGCGAACCTGGCTTCGGCAAGGGTGACGTCGTCCTCGGCGACCCGAACTGCTTGAAAGATGTCCCCGAAAGATAGTTTGCTCCAGTTGGACAAGGCTATCCTGGTCGCCTTGAGCCTGTTGCTTATGAGGGAAAGGGGGTTTGGAGAATCCTCGCTATTCCACGCATCTGCGATGATGTCCAAGAATTGGGGGTGCTCGGTCCAGAGGTCGAGGAATTAGAAATTCTTTTTGGATGGGTTAGTATGGTTTTTAACTTCCAGTAGTAGCGGGGCATGGTCGGATTCAGTAGAGTTGAGGTGGGACAGGTTGGTGGTGATCCCCATACCATGCCAGAGGACGTTTGTGAGGGCTCTGTTGAGGCAGAAATACTGACGACGGTTGCCTTCTTGCATATTGCACCAGGTGAAGGCGTTGCCGGTGAACCAGAGCGGGGTTAAGTTGGCATTGAAAATGAAGTTGTTGAAGTCTCGCATAGCTGGGATGGGAGGTGGGCGGCCCCCGATTTTCTTCTCTCTACAGGTGAGCGCATTAACGTCTCCAATACGAAGCCAGGGGGAGTTGCTGTGATTTAGGTGGATATCTAGTAGATCATTCCAGAGGTGTTTTTGCTCTAAAAAATCACAGCTGCCGTGGACCGCCGAGATGATGATGCGTTCGGGGAGCATGGGGTGCTCTAACCAGCAGGATAGGGCTTGGCGGGTCTCCTGGATACTCCCGATAGTTACATCTTTCGTACCAAGGATCCAAATGTCGTGTCTGCTAGCAATGGCCGTGTAAAGGCCAAGCTGCAGTTGGATAGATTTAAGTCTTTTGGGGAGAATTTTGGGTTCGAGAATAATGAGGATGTCAATCTTATAGATTTTCTTCAGGCTGATGATTCTCCTTAGTGTGGGTTTGTTCCCCAGCCCGCGGACATTCCAAGATAGGATGTTAATCATTAAGGGAGTTATGGGGGGTTTGTTTTTTTTCCGTTTGGCGGCGGATCTGGTTAGGATGGTTATGGAATCTGCTGGTCCTTTCCTTATAAAGACCCCGTTTTCATTCTTGGTAGAGTTAGGATGATCACTAGTAGATTCTACTTGTAGGTCTGGTGGTGGGACGAACGATTCTCCGGCGGAGTCCAGGATGGGGACCTCTGGGGGAATAATTAAGGAGTCACTAGTGCTCCCTATCTGAAGCATGGATTGCTGGAGAGGGATGCCTGCATCTAGAACCTATTGGCCCCTCTGAACTAGGTTCGGGCCTAGAATGGCGAGGGCTACTACTATGGGGTCTTCGATGATTTGTTGGTAATCTTCGACAATAGTGACAGTGGTCGCCTCTTCGTCCTTAGGGTAGGGGATCGTGGCGATGGTTCTTTCAATTTGGTGGGGCACTGATGGCGAAGCCGCCTCCTCCGAATCAAGAGCGTCGAATTGGTTGGAGAGCATGATTGCTTGAGTGTTGAGAGGGACCAACTCTTTGCTGGGGATCTCGCTCTTGTCCGACTTTCCGTCACTGGATTCGAAACGGATGTGTGAGTTGGGAAGGGGTAGAATGGGCCCTAGGGGGGGTCCTCCCCTCAGCTTGCGCTTTGTCGTTCCTGGCCGGTTTCTTCTTGAGATCAGGATGGAGACGGTGGCAATGTTTTAGGGTGTATCCTCTTAGATGGCAGTGGTTGCAGAACAAGATGTGGTTGTCATAGAGGATTATTGGGTGTGAGTCTGATTGTCCAGCTCTATAGTAATAAAATTTGGTGGTTCAGACGAAAGGTCGAGTTCCAAACAAATCTTGGCGTAGTGAGCTTTGGTGAGGTTGTTCGTCTCCGGAGCCGATGCCACGTATGTGCCGAAAGAGTTGGCAATACGCATAAGAGCTGCTGGAACAAAGCAGATGAGGGAAAGATTGGGCAGGGTTACCCAAGCGGCGACCTTCGGGGAGTCTTCTTTGGTGCTAAAGCTCGTCGACTACTTAATGATCTTCATCTGGTGGGAGTCAATCCTGCAAGTGCCTTTGGACCACACGGTCCTGTGGTCGAGGTCTGAGGATAAGTGGAGGAGAATATGCTTAGGATCTATGGGTGCTACTCGATATTGAGCCGAAAGCTTCCAGCTGGCAATCTCCTCCTGTACCCTGGAGAGCTTAGGACAACCAGAGGAAAATTTGAGGATGAAGGAGTGGGGGAATGATGATGACATTGAGGATAATTTCGAGTCGGAGAAGGGAACTAAAGGCACTGGAGAGTCCCGGGAGTACTCGATATCCGGAAGACGGACGTCGAGTAAGATGCGGCTCTGATCAGAAGCTAGGTCCGGGCGTAGCTTGGCGGCGTAGGATGCCGGTGCGGAACTGGAAGGGGAAGGGGCGATCTGGGGAGGGTGTGAAGTGGGGCATGGGGATGAGGGGCTGGGGTCCGCCGGGAGATCCTTACTTAGGGGCGGCGAGTGGGGGGATGGCCGGTCGGGGATGGGCGGAGGGGGAACCGGGGAGGTGGCCGGAGTTAAGGCAGAGGGATACGCCGCCGATGGCCCGCAAGGCGATGGAAGGCGGGATCCCTGGGCCGGGAAGCCAGAGACTCCTGGGAAGGCGAAAGATCGCTGATCCGCCGAGGGAGGGGAGGACTGACTGCAGGAGAAGGGAGGACCAAAGGAGCCAGGTTCGAGGGCTCGAAAGGGGGGAAGGGTGGGAGGGGGAATAGGGGGACGGGGAGGGTGGGCGCGGTGGCGCGCTGGAAGGGCGAGGGAGCATTCAACGAAGAAGAGGGGGCCGGGGGCTCTCCGGAAGAGGGGGCGGAGAGGGCCGGGAGCACTACTGGAGAGGAGGGGGCCGGGGGAGCGAGAGGAGCTGGGAGGGAGAGGGGGGTACGCTGGTGGAGAATGGGGATAGGTAGTACGGTGAAGGGGTGGGGGATGAGAGTACGCGACTGAGGAGGGAGTCCAATACGCGGCCGACTCGTCCAGCTGTCCCGCCTAAGCACCAGCCCGAGCGTAAAAAGCATGGCAAAACTCTCTGCTTAGCCCCGCGTAAGGATCATGGAAAAAGTAGGGGTGGGCCCCACCTCCTTGAGCGTAGAGAGAGGGATCGAAACACGCGGAATGAGCGTAAAAATATGGGCTACTCTCGAAGGATTGCCAGGAGCAGTCTCGTACGAGAGGCCATGGGTAGGGGGCCCACCACCTACATCGCAGGAGGGCACCCTGCCCGAGGAGGCGTCAGCCCCGAGGGGAAATTGAAAAGGAGTAAAGGGCGGCAAACGAGGGGCGGACGCCGAGGAGATATCGGTCCAGGGATGGCCGGCCTGACTCCTGCCGTAGACGTCGCCCGAGGGGGTCGGGGCGCCGAGCTGGCCGGTCCGCCGGGGGTCAAGCCTGAGTGAGAGAGAGAGAGGGTGGGGTCGCGGGGGATAGGTGGAGGATGGACGCCGGAGTCGATGGGGGATTGGGGAGGATACAGGAGGGGAGATGGGGGAAGTGGAGAACCGTTGTGCTGGATGGAAGAAGGAGGGAGGGGGGCTCGGCGGACCTGGACCTGGGCCAGGGCCTCCTCCAGCCAAGGAGGGAGGGGCATGGCGGAGAGGGGGGAGGGGGAACGCCGGGAGGGCAGACGGAGCGCCGGGAGGGCCTAGGAGCTCCCCGGAGGGGAGAGCCGCGGAAGGAAGAGGAGAGCTGCTGCTATTGCAAAAATCTATATTATATATATATATATAATATATATATATAAGTATATATTTATATATATATATATATATATATATATATATATATATATATATTTTTATATATAATATTATATATATATATATATATATTTTATATATATATTTTTTATATATAATATATATTTTTATATTATATATATATATAATATTTTTATATATATATATATATATATATATATATATATATATATATATATATATATATATATATATATATATATATATATATAGACACACACACACACATGAATATATATATATATATATATATATATATATATATATATATATATATATATAATATAAAAAAAAATATATATATATATATAATATACATGTATAACGATGGCTCGAAGGAAGCAGGCGACCGCTCCGCTCCTCGCTAAAAATATATATATATATATATATATATATATATATATATATATATATATAATATACATGTATAACGATGGCTCGAAGGAAGCAGGCGACCGCTCCGCTCCTCGCCTCTCCGCTCCCCTCCCCGCTTGGGGTCTGGTGGCTGGGCTGGCCTCTCGGGCTGCTCGGCCCGGCGGCACCCATCGGAGTTTTTGTCCCACTCGGAGGCTCCCCCTACCCCCTGGGATAGCCGGGCTCGGCCTGGTCGTCCCCCCCGAGGATGGCCGGTTTCCGCCCGACTCTTCCTCCTCGGCTACGTCGCCGTCCTCGGCGACGTCGGGACCGGCATAGACGGGCCTGTCCTTCCCCTCCAGCCGTCCCTCCGGGTTCCCCCTAGGCCATCCATCCGCCGGGGTTGGGCCTAGCACCAGGCTTTTCTCCGTCCGCTCCGGTGCGCCTCGCTGCACCCTTCTCGGTGTCGCCCCCCTGCCGAAGCCACCCGCCTACAGTGGCCCAACTCGGCCACGTCCTTGCTCAGCCCCCTTGCTGAGCCATCCGGTGGGCCAGCGGAGGCCATCCCTCCGGCATCGCCCCCTCCCACCGCTGCAGGAGCCGGAGGTGTAGGAGCGTCCTTCCTCCTCCTCCTCCCTCCTCCCGACCCAGCCCCCCCTCCGGTGTTCGTCCCGGCGTCGGAGGACCCTCCCTACCCCCCCGGGTCCCGCACCACCCTCGGGTCGCCCTTCACCGTCGACGGGTCCTCCCGCCTCGGGAGTCGAGCCCCTCTCATGGGCTCGGGTGGCCTCGTACACCCCCCTCGACGATGGACGGTCGCTCGGCGTGCTTCTCGCTGTCGCAGCCGCCCTCCGACTCAGTCCCGCCTGCCCTCCTCTCACCTTTGTGGCCTCCCCCGCCGGCTGGCTCTACTTCTGCCTCGCCCTTCGGTTCTGGATCGGCCGTGATCCTCTTCCCGTCGCCGACCGTTCGTGCTTCGCCGCCCCTGCGCGGAGCGTCTCCCCCTGCCTCATCCCACCTCCCTCCGCCGGCGGTAGGCCTCGCACACCGACGCCCCCCATTCCCGGCCTCCGGAGCCCTTCCCCTCCCCTTCCGCCCTCGTCGATCCCCTTCCACCCTCTCTCTCCGGTCGCGCTCCCCCGCGGTCGAGCCCTGGTGCTCGAGCCACCCCCTTCCCCTTCTTCGTCGGCCCCCTCCGGCCGTCTCGTCGCCTCGCTCCCCTCCGCTCGAGAGCAGCGGGCAGTGCTGTGGATCCTCCCCCTCGCCGCTGTGGCACCTCCGCTGTGGTGCCGTTGTGGTACCTTCCGCTTCCGCCGGAGCCCCACCCGTCGGACCCACCGGCCTCGTGAGCTGCGACCGCCTCTCGGGCCCCCCCCCCGCCTCTACCTCGGGCAGTGCCCCCCTTTCGGGATGTGCGCTGGCCAGCGTCAGACCCACGCACGCTGGGAGGCCCTCGGGCTGAGCGCCTGACGCCTCGGGCAGTTCTCCTGCTTCGGACCGCGTGCCTTTCCCTTGGGACGTGCCCCCTGGGAACAGCTGTCCCCTTTTTCCCGCTTCTGGTTGTTGTTTAGTTAGAAATTACGGTTTTTGTAATTTCAAAAGCGTTAGGCATTGCGCCACACAGTTTCGAAATTTCGAAATTTTGGTTTTCCAAAATTTTGAAATTTCGAATTTAATCTTTTCTATTTCCTACCTTGTTTATCGGGACCCTTTTGTGTTTTTTTCGGTCCCGCACCTGTCTGTATTGCTCTTCGTGAGTCACTTTACCTTTCAATAAAATGTCTCCTTAATATATATATATATATATATATATATATATATATATATATTTATATATATATATATATATATATATATATATATATATATATATATATATATATATAGACACACACACACACACACACACACACACACACACACACACATCCTAGTTTCTCCTAGGAGTCTCCTAATGGCCTCTAACTTGACACAAATAGAGACACAACCATGGGGGTAGATCTTATAGGTTCCAAAACTAATTAAACTTCATGGGAAATTGATTTGGAGGACAGAAATTTACCTATTAGGAGTGAACCCTAATGAAACTCCCTCCGACACGAAGATCCTTATAGAAAGGACACTTCTACCTTGCACTTGTCTCCCAAACTTTGGTAGCACCCTCCCTTGATGATGTAGAGAGGATTGATGGAAGAAATTTTGGGGAAAATAGATGATTTGGAGATGAAATCAAAAGTTTAGTTTTAGGTTTGGGGAAGAACACCCAAAATAGGAAGAAAAGAGGCTATGTATGAAAAAGTGGAATAAAAAAGAGGGGAAGGGGTGGCCGGCCATGTAAGGGGGGTTTGGGGGCATTTGGCAAATGTCCAAAATGCCCTCCAAGCCTCCTTTAGGTCAAATTTGTCTTATGTAAAAATTCGGGATTAAAAGGGCCAAGTTAAAATCTACAAATAGACCAATTAAGTCATGTGGGATTAGTCTAAAAGTACTAGACTAGTTAGTGGAATTTATGGTCCATGTCTAAGTTAAGTTTGGGTCCCATCTAGTGTCTAAGCTACCCGGGTCCCCGATACAAGTCGAAATGAGATAAAATTCGAATCCGACTTAAATAATCCCCAAATAACATTATAAATAAATAAATAATTCCAAAATACCCAAAAATATAAAATGATCATTTTACCCCTATTTATGAAAAGTGGGAGTGACAAGCCTTATGCTCAAATGTGCCACCCTTCGATCTAGTGTGAGCAGTCTACTCAAAGTTACTTTGTACATACACAGTAGCATTTTTTTAAGTTCAAAGGGTTCGGGTGGACATCAATATACTAGAGGATTCATACTGTATATGTGAACTAGACAAAGAAATAGATTGGTAGAATATTATATAAGTAGACTCGTAACTGAAAAATGTTCCAATCTCGTTGAACCGTATATTTTTTCTAAACTAAAAAAAATTGAGAAATACATTAAAAAATAGAAAAAATGATTTGATCAACAACTTGTGATTTGTGGCTTGGCTAAGACTTGACCAGATCCAGCATAGCAATATGTTGTTCATCAATTGTACCGCAATAGTATATTATTTTGATATTACTTGTTCGATACAAAAATTAAAATGCAGCATTCAACTACATACCCAGAATAAAAAATAAAAAAGTGTCGTTAGAACATAGCCTTTAGCACAAACTAAACATATCCATCAGCACAAACTACATAAGTCTAAAACCAGAAAATATCCTCAATGAGTATCATCACTAGTTCCAGCTGATCGGTTGGGATAATAAAGGCCGAAGAAGGAAAGAAGAAATGTTGGACATCAAGGTCCTCACATCTGAGGCCGGATCTGTCAGGGTAATGGAGATTTGGAATAGGGCCACCTGGTACATGGGGCATACTCCACTACATGTCAGAGATAGAGTTACCAAGTGCATGGACCTGGAGAGTAGACTGGTAGTCTGTTTGCCTGTGACGCGTTTCTTCAAGATGCAAATGGTCATGCATCGTAGCTCGAACCTCATCAAGTGTGGCTAGAGCCTCGACAACATGAGAAGGAACAGTAGGAGGTGCTTGGACATCAAGTAGAATGTCCTCAACCGCAACCTCATCAAAAGAGTCCTCATCAGAATCATGAGCCTGGGGGCCAGTCTTAGGGGACTTGAGAAGATAGGATAGAGTATCATCAAACGGACAAGAATCAAGGAAAATTGAAAACCTATGGAAGATGACAGGAAGATACATCACATACAGTAGGTTTCGCCCTTTCTTGTGACACCTAACAATAGCCAAAATCATAGTCATAGGTAGACGGAAAGGGATGCCAAAACGAAGATGATAGAGAGTCGACATCTCTAAGTATGTGATCTCATCGGTAGATTCTGTCTTGGATAAGATAACAGAAAATGCCATACGATGCATCTCATAGAAATGTTGGTTTAGAGATTTGGCCACCAGTCTGCCAGGAGGTAGTGGGTATGGATCATACATCGTGTCCTTGAATGTTTAAGGGTTATTGCGTTACCTAAGTTGACTTTCGTGATGTCAACTAGAGCATCTCTGGAGTTTGGAATATGGAAAATCTCGTTCAGGTCATCATCATCCAACTCAATGCAATACCATAAATTCGTAAATAAATAGATCTGTGTGAGTGTTGCAAGTTGCAATAGAATATGCGAATGACGTTACAATAAATTAGATGTGCAACTTGAACTAGATCGACAATACCAAGAGTTTCAAAATATGAAAAATGTTTCAAAAAATTAGTGAAACTAATTGGATTTCCGGAACGGTTTTCCTCTTTTGGAAATTCTTGAACCATTCACAAAAAACTTCTAAGTTCCTAAACAATGACCTGCCAAATTTTCCTTCTTCAGGTTCCGGAGGGCTAAAAGGATTAGGCATAGGATCTTAAGGAGGGTTGGATGAAGAGGCTTCATCTATTCTTCTAATTTTCTTCGAAGAGAATATTTTCGGTGCAATAAAAAAATTAAGAGGCGATGAGAGATTATACATCAGATAAACATTGTAGAATGGAAAGAATGCCAAAAAAATGCATAGATCCGAAGATTAGAGGGTGGAAACACTAAGATTTAGGGGATTTAGGGTTCGAGTTTCTAGAAAAAACAAGGGTTTTGAGGAAGGGGAAGGAGTGTGTCACGACCTACACCCAGTGAAAGGGCACGAGAAGTGAATATGCCCAGCCTACGCCGTAGTGTCAGCGGTAGAACGCTGTCCTGAGTCACAATATCTAACACAGTCTAGAATAAGCTCCGAATGGAGAGTAAATAATAAGTAACTCAATCACAACACTAAGATGGAATAGAAGAGTAAATCTCAAGAGAGTCACAGATATAAATAAAAGTCTAGGTGTAAACCACCAGAACAAAACTCAAGTACAACTCATAATGTCTCAAATAGAAAGACAATAAAAATACTAAGTCTCAGCTAGACTATAGGCAAGTCCTTAGCGACTGCTGGATCCTCCTGAGGGTCCACGTCACCAGTGTCATCTAAGCCAATGCCATAATAAGTAGGGCAGAACTCTTCATCATCACTTGTAAAATTTTCAACATGCCCAATCAGGATAAAACGAGCACATATCTCTTACAATAGTTCATATCAGGATTGGACATATAAAGCAAGCTGTAGAAAACTATACATGAATCGCTGTAAAGAAAATCAACAAGAGAGAGAGAGACTATAAGATGAAATATAATATGATAAATAGAGAAATGTAACCATCTACGTGATTTAGAGCATGAATTGGTTATGTAAACGGTTTGGGTTGCACATGGATAAACTATGGAGTTGCACATGGATGCCTACTGGGGATAATGATCACATAACCAACTACGCTCTCCCTGCCCCCAATCAATACATAAGGATCAAGACATGATATGTTATTGCACATGGATAACAACTACTTTATACATGGAGCTCATATGGTCATGAGTGTACATGAATAACACATGAGTGCACATGGATAAATATGAATACATAGAGTACATGATAGCCACGATAAAGTACATGAACATGATATACTCGATGTATCCGAGGGGATAACATCGCATGAAAAGATCCAGAGGGTACTAATCCGTGTGAACATCGTGTCAGCATCAAGTATACTAGTCTATAACAAAAGAACATATCCAAAGAAGTATGAAAAGATCAGAGAATGTACTCGCCTGGCAAACCAAACTGCTGATGACGAAGTGTAGCTAAACTGGGGAAATATAAACCTATTTAAAGTATACACATGTCACAACCAAGTCTAAATATCAAAAAAATAGCTACAATGCAAGACTACATGCTTCTAGGTCCCTTTTGGTCAAAGTCAACCCTTGGTCAACTCTGGTCAAACTTGGTCAACACTGGTCAAACCTGGGTCAACTAGTCCGACTACTGATTTCTAGGTCATACACAAAATTCTAGGTCATTTTGGAGTTCGTTTGAGTTGAATTGGATCAAGTTTGACCCAAAGTTGACTTTTGTCAATTTGGTCAACTTGTCGGCCAATTCGACTAAACTAGGCTCAAAATGACAAACCAAATATGTCCTAGGACTCCTATAGTTATATACACAACCACGATCTATTCTAAGAGGGTTCTCAAGCATACAAACTATGCACACATAGGTATATATACACACATGTGTATTTACAATACAAACCAAACCCTAATCTAACAAATGATTGTGTGTATATGTGTCCTGGAGCTTACTGAAATGGGGTCAAATCTGAGATTAAAAACAGCAAACACAACTATGGTATACTTCAATTTAATATACTATTATATACATACAACAAATAGGTAAACTATCTATATGTATATATATATATATCAATGCTCAAAAGGAAGAATAGCTAATGGTTTTTGAAATAGTTTTAGTGAATCCAAATCTGGAATTTAATCCCCCTCGAACCATTCTCATATATATACATTAGCAATGGATTTCAACGGGGTTTTCTAATGCATATAGTTAAATATATATATACATAACTACAAGGAAAACACATATACTCATAAATGATAGAAAATTATGAAACAAATCCAAAAGTTGGTTCCCACAAATCCAAAATCTCATATACGTACTCAAAACTCAGAATTTATAAGCTAATTTACTGGAAATCAAAATATCATATTTAAACTCAAAATTCAATTTAAAGAAAAACCTATTTTCCACACAACGACCCAAAATAAAATATACACCAAATGAACCTGCGAACCTCGGCATACACGTTGGTCTCGACCCACGTGATGCGCTCGTATACTCTCGGGTTCGAAATCGTGTCCATGTCGTATCCACAGAACGCGTATCGAAAATTCCCGATGCCGCATGACAACGCGTACTTGTGCGTGCGTTCTCGCTCGATTGAGCGCCGCACACACAACGAAAAGCCCCGTGCCCGTGCACGTAGCTGGGGGGGTCCTGGGGTAGGTCTAGGACACGGAAACACAGCGACACGTCGTGCCAAAGCGATGCACACAGCCCCACACCTGTGCACGGCCTGCTGCGCATGTGCGGGCCCGCACGCCCTAGTGCGCGCGGTTCCGCCTCCGTGGCTCGCTCGTCGGGCCACGCCACGACTCGGGGTTGGTCCCTCGGGTAGTCTAGGTATAGGTCGACGTGTCCCAGGTCCTGGAATGGGTCTTCGTTGCGTCGTGTGTGCACGAAGTCCGTTTCAGCGACAAAAATTAGCCTGAATGCACAGTACGGCTGAGTGGTGCACGTCGGATTTCTCCACGCTCGCTCAACGAAAAGCCGTGAAATTTTACGAGCATGGGGGCAGAGGTTTCCCCTATGTGCTCAAGAAATTTCACGCAAAAATAAGGGCTGTGCATCGAGATACAACACACAGAAGGTAGGGCACGCACGGCCTCGTGCACGGGATCCGTGCACGTGCGTCCGATGCCCGAAACACCGCTAAACGTCATCAAAATCAAATTCGTCTTCACAAAATTTTATCAAAATAATATTATCTAAACATCCATGAAGACAGAATCAAAAAATAGCAACTTTCTATCCTAAGCGGCATTTCGTCGAACACGTGCCGTAAAGGACCGACATGTGTCCGATACCGCCATCAAACGAAGTCGAAATCCAACCAAACTTCGTGGGCAAGTCTAGGGAACCTATATGGATGAAAAAATGAAAGAAATTCCAGATTTCCTATGGTAGATTAGGGTTTACCTATTGAGTGTCAAAAACTCAATGAACGGAGCCCCTCGATTGTCGTGTCGGCCAATTTCCCTCAAGCAAAAACCTCCACCTCCTCGTTAGAAATGCTCCAGTAGATCCTCCTCTCCTCGACGAGTGCAACAGAGTTCGTTTGGAAAGAAACGGACTCCGGAAGAAGGAAAAATGAGTTTTGGAGAAGGGAATCTCTTAGGGTTCACTTGTGGAGGCTAAAACTCACAAATGAAAGGAAGAGGGAGGGGGTACTGCTGTTGGGCGGCCAGGAATAGATATTTAGGGTTAGGGTTTCACTTGGGCCAACTCATTCCTAAGTAGAAATAGGCCCAAGTCAAAAGGCTAAAAGGCTAGCATGAAAAAGGCTAAAAAAAATCAATTAAAACCTTAAAAATAAACTTGAGCCAAAAATAAATTCTAAAATAAAAATAATAATATCTAAAACATTGTTAGGCTCCTATACAAGTCCTCTATGGTTAAACCAGTTGCTAGCACAATCACAAGTCAACATATCTAGAAAAATCACAAAAAGGCCAAAATGACTAAAAAGACTAAAATACCCTTCTATGAAAAAGTGGATGCTACAAGTCTACCCCCCTTAAAATAATTTCGTCCTCAAAATTTAAGACAAAAATGCATGATTAAGAAAGGACAAAATCATACCTCAAGACTGGAAAATATAGGGGTATCGTTCGTGCATCTCATCCTCTCTCTCCCAGGTGGACTCTCCTGGAGAGTGATGCTTCCAAGCTACGCGAACTAAGGGTATCGTCTGTTTCCGCAATACCTTCTCCCGTCGGTCCAGAATCTCCACTGGCTGCTCTGGATAACTGAGAGTAGGGCCCACCTGTAATACCCCAGTCCTAAAACACGTAGGACTAGGAACGTAGATATGCCAGCTGTATACATACGAAGTACACTCCAATATACGAAAACCTCATATGAATATATAAGCTGTAAAATGCAGTAGAACCATAACTAATCTCATCCACAACAAAATAAATGAATAAAAGATATCATATAATGATAATAAATTGTCTTGATACAATATGTTGGGCGGAGACAAATCTACTACCAACAAGTAAAGGAAAAATACATGAAAAAAGAAATGAATTTGGTGGGCGAAGCAAAGACGATCCAATTGCAATCATCCTCGAAGAAATAGAGCTGTCCATGGCTAGAATACCTGCGAAAGACAAGAGCACACACCTGGCGAGATAACTAGGTCCTCAGAGGGACGTAACAAGACATAATATCATGCTATATAAACTGAATATAGTTAGCTCAACAGAAAATTGCATATGTCTAAACAAATAAAGGTCCTTAACCAGTCTATGTGCAATCATGCACTTTGAAGACAACGTTCCACACAAGGGATCCCGAAACTAGAAACACTGCGCGTTAGCGTTTCAACCAAGGCACTAGTGGCATCTAGAGAAAAGTAAATACTCGGCCCATTAGCACTCGGGTGAGAGCTAAGGGGCATCTAGAGAAAAATAAATGCACGGCCACTAGCTCTTGGGTGAGTCACTAACGGAAGCTAGAGGAAAGTAAATGCACGGCACATTTGTGTTTCAACCGAGGCACTAGTGGCATCTAGAGGAAAGTAAATAATTGCACGGCGCACTAGCTCTCTGCTGAGTCACAAATGGCAGCTAGAGAAAAGTAAATGTGTGAAAGCCCCTGCGCCTAATAACTGTCTTCCCCCTCCCCGTGCACTACTCGTGCTGAATCCACACCACGATATTTCTAATAACCGCTATGTCTTCTAGGCAATTATATTAGCAGTTATATCCAAACGCTCGTCCTGTACGCACCGATGTACGGTCGGTACGCAAGTCCGAATCTATATGAGACACGTGACATTGTGGCACACATGTGTCGGGCCAATGAATACGGCACAAACAAAGGCGGTCCCTTAACTCTAGGCCAAGTGCATAAAGCAAACTAAAGTATAATAATTTGCAACTACATATGGTTTTGAAAGAACAACTTATAAGAAATAAAACATGCATGATATTGAGCAAGAAATTTAAACAGTAAAGGCAAGGTGTCTTGCCTGGTAGGACACCTGGTGTGCTGCGATGATCAAGGTGGCATGAAATACGACTTCGGTAACAACTATATAAGGTGACCTCTCTTGGTGGCAAGGACAGTTCCACTGGGTCCAGAACGGTCAAATAGGCTAGGGTTGACATATGGTAGTATAGAATTAGTAAAGGAATAGGAAAGATGGGCTGCGTCATGGACAAGAGGATATTTGATAGATATTTGTGTTAACAAAACTTATACTATTTTTAGAAAATTATTTTAAAAATATAAAAATAGTTTATAGATATATATTTGAAAATACAAAATTTCTAACAATACGGTTTTGAGATATAGATAATATTAGTTAAAACATACGAGAAATACCAAAAGTTTACTTGAAACTACATTTTACGGGTCAAAGTATTTTAGAAATTATGTTGGAAATCATTTTAGGTAAAAATAAATAAATATGGTTCTATAAAATAATATGAAAATTTATTTAGAAATATTTCAATATAAGGAGAACAAAATAATAATATAGGTACTAGTAGTACCAATGAAAATAATAATGATAATTAATAGCAAACTATCCTTATAGATAATATTAAAGACAGTAAATAAAATTTGTACTTAACTTATATACTTGTTTATAAGTACTAATTAGCAAATACAGTTATTTATACAAATATATACCATAATAATAATAATAATAAATTTTGTTAATAACCGTAATATACTATTGTTGTACAAGAGAAGAAAATAATAATAATAACAATAATGATACAAAAATATACTAAAAATATGTTTAAATAATAATGTGTATGTAAAGGTATAAATTACTATTTACTAATGTGAATAATGTAAAATGGTCATTTGAAAAAAATAAAGACCAGAAAAAATAATAATAATAACCTACACATGGGGACAAAAACAAAATAAAATAAAATAAAAATAAAAATAATAAATAATAATAATAATAATAATAATAATAATAATAATAATAATAAACAGTACACAATCACTGTTGTTCTCCTCGAAATAATCAGTAATTAAAAATACAGCAACTGATATCAAGAGGGAGAGAGAGAATGAGAGATTTGGAATTCCTTTCGAGTGAAGGAAAGGAGAGGGCGGAGGAGAAAGTCAGGGAATCGGTGGCTGATCGGCGCGGCGGAGGAAGAGGAAGGCCGATGGGCGGCGTAGGTGGGTTTGGGTGGAGTCGGCGGTGGGGTTAGTCGGAGAGAAAAGGAAGAAAGGGTTCCGGCGAGGGTTTCTCCGGCGCGGCGAAGATGTGCGGCGGGGCGCTGCACGGGAAGAGGGCGGCGGGCTGCGGGAGAGCTCGGCGGAGTGAAGGACGTCGCCGGGGCGGTCGTGCCGAGGCTGGATACGGCGGAGGAAGAAAGTCGGAGGGAAGCGGAACGGTCGCAGAGCTACGGCGGCACGCGCTCAAGCGCTGCCGTGCATCCAGGCGAAAGGAACGCCGAGTGCTGAGGTGCGCGTCTCCGATTCGGGCTGCGAATCCGGTGGCCAGGGTGTCGGATCCAGTCACGACGGAGGAGCGATCGCGGGTCGACTAGGTCGGGGCTCGCGGGAACCACGGCGGAGGTGAGTGGTGGTGCGTGGCGAGTTAATTTATTTTTATTTTTTTCTGCGGATTTGGTGGTCTGTGGTGGTGGCATTCGCCGGGGTTTCGACGGGGGTGCGTGTGTGGTGGTGGTGGTGGTTCGGTGTTGGTGTTTTGTGAAGGAGGTCGGTGATGTTTGGCTGTAGTGGGCACGGATTGAGTCGGGGTCGGGGTTTAATGCTCCGACTAGGCTGGGAAGGGCTGTTGTTTTAATTGCGGGAGAGGTCTCGGTTGGTGGTATGGCCATTGGTGGCGGTTGGTGATGGTGTAGCTGGGGTGCTGTGGAGATGGGCAGTAGGTTGGTGTGTGGGAGTGGTGAAGAGGAACGGGGGTTGCACTGGTGGTGTCGGTCGCGATGGTAAGGAATATCGGGATGGTGGTGCTAGTCAGGTCAATGTTGTCGAGGGTGAGGGCAGAGGTTAGGCATGGTGGAGATCTGGGACTAGCTGGTGGAGGAAGCTGGCCAGGGAGTTGGTCGAAGTTGGAGGACTTGGTGGAGGCTGCCAAGGCCGGAGAGGCGGCTCGACTACGACCAGGGTTAGGGTTGAACTTTTGTGTTGGGATGTGTCCTGCGAGACATGGGGAATTGAAGGGATTGGATTCCGGGACTGTCGGATACGGAAAAACCATGTATTTGTACAACAAAATATAGTGGATGGGAGGGGGATCGGGACACGGACACAATGCACATTCTTGGTTTGTGAAATTTTGTGGATGTGAGGATTTTATGGTGGAGTACCTGCCTATTTATAGGATGTAGGAATTCCCAGTTGGATAAGGATTAGAATTCATTTAAACCCAAATAGATAATTCAATCTATTAATTTAAGTCCATTCAAAAATTTCAAATCAAAATCTAAATCAATTTAAATAAAATTACATTATATCTTTTAGTTTAAAAATCAAATAAGATAAATCAACTTTCAAATATAGATATTAATTTAACTATTTAAATAAATCCATAAAATCAAATCAAGATTTAAATTGCCACAATAAGTTCAAAATATGTTTTCCAAAAATACTAATAATAATAATTTTGAAAATTAAATTATTATTTAAAAATAAACTAATAAATAATTATGAAATATATGTGCATGCACAAAAAATATTTACATAAATATACCTTTCTAGTATACCATTTATTATTTATTATTATAACTGTATAAATGAAAGACTTTTCATAAATAAATTATAAACTTGGAAATTTTGGTACGATAGCTAAAAATGATTATTACCTATATTATTTTGAAACTATAGAATAAAAAAATGTTTTTAAAAAAAAATTATGTACGCTCGCACATATTCGAACTCGTCGAGCAATTACGAAAAATAAAATTTTGCGCGCGACGTACAATGAAACTACGCGACGTATAAATACAAAAAAAATTAGTACCAAATTTATAAAAAAAGTAGTAGAAATTTTAGGGGTTTTACATCCTACCCAACTTAAAAGAATTTCGTCCTCGAAATTAAGAATTAGTCGGAGGTGAGAAGGCACAAGGGGTATTGATAAGGAACAATCATTCAGAATATGCCCTAGGAAATCGTGATTTCCATAATGGCGAAAGTAATCATGGGTTAGCACAAGATGAAAAATGAGTAAAGGTTAAAGTAAAAACAAGCTAACAGGCAATAAAGAATATTACGGTAAGAGAAAATAAATTAACGTTATGGCTTGAGAGTAGGTCGAGGGCACGATTAGGAGAACGATTAGATTCACTCCTAATTTAAGTGATTAGGAGGTCATGATAGGGCCGAAGAAAGGACGAGTAGTTTAGGATGAAAACATAGCAACATTTGAGTGGTGATGGTCATAATTGATAGGAAAGCTAGAGGAAGTTCTAGCACACGCCTTTGTCTTTCTAAAATGGTTGAAGGCGAAAGCAATAAGGAGTTCATATTATCGAATACGAATACATGGTTCAAAGGCGGCCGTATAAATTTTAAAGAATCATCAAGGCAGTCATGGATGGGATTCTAAGGGGTAAGTTTATCTATATCACATCCGCGTAAGTTGATTTATGAAAAAGGCGAACCAAAGTGCATTCGGTTGATCAGACCATCATGCACCGGTTCTGATTAGACAATATGTTAGTGAGCGGCCGCTCAATAGCATATGCCTTGATCAAGCTCGATAAAAAATTAGCTTACAAATACTAGGCTATATTAGCATCATTAGTCTAGATAGTAGAACATAGGCACGATGGTAGATGAAATAAGAACAAATATGAATAGTCTAAGAGTCATAAGAATCTAAGTCTTGTTTATTCCTATACAATAATTCTACGGTTTTATTGTCCAAGGTTTGGTTAACCAAATGGGTTAAATTCCTCTAGTCTCTATAGTCTAGATAATACTATTTATATTCTCTTTAATGGTCAAGAGTGTGTGTCGGGTCGTGGGGTATTCTACCCAACTTAAAAGAATTAAGGCAAGGATGTTTTGGGACATCCAACTAGTAGGGTCAATCTCTAGCAAGCACGAAGGGGAGATAAGAATAATGATAGAAGGGATCAAGCAAGATATAATCGATGAGTCGAACGGTAGTTTGAATAGGGAATCGAGGAAAGAGGTCAAGTATGTGGATGAGATCCTAGACTTCTACTCCTATACGCAGGCTTGCTTGGTACTGTAAAGTAACCAAACAATTTATCTCGACCTGTATGGGCCACCACAAAAACATGTAACGCCCCAGTCCCAAAATACGTAGGACTAGGAACGTAGACATGCCAGCTGTATACATACGAAGTACACTCCAATATATAGAAACCTCGTATGAATACATAAGCTGTAAAATGCAGTAGAACCATAACTAATCTCATCCACAACAAAATAAATGAATAAAAGATATCATATAATGATAATGAATTATCTTGATACAATATGTTGGGCGGAGACAAATCCACTACCAACAAGTAAAGAAAAAATACATGAAAAAAGAAATGAATTTGGTGGGCGAAGCGAAGACGATCCAATTGCAATCATCCTCGAAGAAATAGAGATATCCATGGCTAGAATACCTACGAAAGACAAGAGCACACACCTGGCGAGATGACCAGGTCCTCAGAGGGACGTAACAAGACACATAATATCATGCCATATAAACTGAATATAGTTAGCTCAACAGAAAATTGCATATGTCTAAACAAATAAAGGTCCTTAACCAGTCTATGTGTAATCATGCACTTTGAAGACAACATTCCACACAAGGGCTCCCGAGACTAGAAACACGACGCGTTAGCGTTTCAACCAAGGCACTAATGGCATCTAGAGAAAAGTAAATACTCGGCCCATTAGCACTCGGGTGAGAGCTAAGGGGCATCTAGAGGAAAATAAATGCACGGCCACTAGCTCTTGGGTGAGTCACTAACGGCAGCTAGAGGAAAGTAAATGCACGGCACATTTGTGTTTCAACCGAGGCACTAGTGGCATCTAGAGGAAAGTAAATAAATGCACGGCGCACTAGCTTTCGGCTGAGTCACAAATGACAGCTAGAGAAAAGTAAATGTGTGAAAGCCCCTGCGCCTAATAACTGCCTTCCCCCTCCCCATGCACTACTCGTGCTGAATCCACACCACGATATTTCTAATAACCACTAAGTCTTCTAGGCAATTATATTAGCAGTTATATCCTAACGCTCGTCCTGTACGCACCGATATACGGTCGGTACGCAAGTCCGAATCTATATGAGACACGTGACATCGTGGCACACATGTGTCGGGCCAATGAATGCGGCACAAACAAAGGTGGTCCCTTAACTCTAGGCCAAGTGCATAAAGAAAACTAAAGTATAATAATTTGCAACTGTATATGGTTTTGAAAGAACAATTTATAAGAAATAAAATATGCATGATATTGAGCAAGAAATTTAAACAGTAAAGGCAACGTGTCTTGCCTGGTAGGACGCCTGGTGTGCTGCGATGATCAAGGTGGCATGAACTGCGACTTCGGTAACAGCTATACAAGGTGACCTCTGTTGGTGGCAAGGACAGTTCCACTGGGTCCAGAACGGTCAAATTGGCTAGGGTTGACATATGGTAGTATAGAATTAGTAAAGGAATAAGAAAGATGGGCTGCGTCATGGACAAGAGGATATTTGATAGAAATTTGTGTTAACAAAACTTATACTATTTTTAGAAAATTATTTTAAAAATATAAAAATAGTTTATAGATATATAGTTGAAAATACAAAATTTCTAACAATACGGTTTTGAGATATAGATAATATTATTTAAAACATACGAGAAATACCAAATGTTTACTTAAAACTATATTTTACGGGTCAAAGTATTTTAGGAATTATGTTGGAAATCATTTTAGGTAAAAATAAATAAATATGGTACTATAAAATAATATGAAAATTTATTTAGAAATATTTCTATATAATGAGAACAAAATAATAATATATGTACTAGTAGTACCAATGAAACTAATAATGATAATTAATAGCAAACTATCCTTATAGATAATATTAATGACAGTAAATAAAATTTGTATTTAACTTATATACTTGTTTATAAGTACTAATTAACAAATACAGTTATTTATACAAATATATACCATAATAATAATAATAAATTTTGTTAATAACCTTAATATACTACTGTTGTACAAGAGAAAAAAACAATAATAATAACAATAATGATACAAAATATACTAATAATATGTTTAAATAATAATGTGTATGTAAGGGTATAAATTACTATTTACTAATGTGAATAATGTAAAATGGTCATTTGAAAAAAATAAGGACCAGAAAAAAAAATTAACATACACATGGGGACAAAAATAAAATAAAATAAAATAAAAATTAAAATAAATAATAATAATAATAATAATAATAATAAGAATAATAAACAGTATACAATCACTGCTGTTCTCCTCGAAACAACCAGTAATTAAAAACACAGCAACTGATATCAAGAGGGAGAGAGAGAATGAGAGATTTAGAATTCCTTTCGAGTGAAGGAAAGGAGAGGGCGGAGGAGAAAGTCAGGGAATTGGTGGCTGATCGGCGCGGCGGAGGAAGAAGAAGGCCGGCGGGCGGCGTAGGAGGGTTTGGGTGGAGTCGGCGGTGGGGTTAGTCGGAGAGAAAGGGAAGAAAGGGTTCCGGCGAGGGTTTTCTCCGGCGCGACGAAGATGTGCGGCGGGGCGCTGCACGGAAAGAGGACGGCGGGCTGCGGGAGAGCTCGGCGGAGTGAAGGACGTTACCGGGGCGGTCGTGCCGAGGCTGGATGCGGCGAAGGAAGAAAGTCGTAGGGGAGCGGAACGGCCGCAGAGCTACGGCGGCGCGTCCAGGCGCGGCAGCGCGCGCTCAGGCAATGCCGTGCATCCAGGCGAAGGGAACACCGAGTGCTGAGGGGCGCGTCTCCGATTCGGGCTGCGGATCCGACGGCTAGGGTGTCGGATCCGGTCACGGCGGAGGAGCGATCACGGGTCGGCTAGGTCAGGGCTCGCGGGAACTGCTGCGGAGGTGAGTGGTGGTGCGTGGCGAGTTAATTTTTTTTTTATGCGGATTTGGTGGTCTGTGGTGGTGGCGTTCGCCGGGGTTTCGGCGGGGGTGCGTGTGTGGTGGTGGTGGTGGTTCGGTGTTGGTATTTTTTGAAGGGGGTCGGTGACGTTTGGCTGTGGTGGGCACGGATTGAGTCGGGGTCAGGGTTTAGTGCTCCGACTAGGCTGGGAAGGGCTGTTGTTTTAATAGCGAAGGAGGTCTCGGTTGGTGGTAGTGCCATTGGTGGCAGTTGGTGATGGTGTAGCTGGGGTGGTGTGGCGATGGGCAGTAGGTTGGTGTGTGGCAGTGGTGAGGAGGAACGGGGGTTGCATTGGTGGTGTCGGTCGCGATGGCAAGGAATATCGGGATGGTAGTGCTAGTCAGGTCGATGTTGTCGAGGGTGAGGGCGGAGGTTAGGCATGGTGGAGATCGGGGACAGGCTGGTGGAGGAAGCTGGCCAGGGAGTTGGTCGAAGTTGGAGGACTTGGTGGAGGCTGCCACGACCGGGGAGGCGGCTCGACTACGACCAGGGTTAGGGTTGAACTTTTGTGTTGGGATGTGTCATGCGAGACACGGGGAATTGAAGGGATTGGTGTCCGAGACTGTCGAACACGGAGAAACCATGTATTTGTACAACAAAATATAGTGGATGGGAGGGGGATCAGGACACGGACACAATGCACAATCTTGGTTTGTGAAATTTTATGGATGTGAGAAATTTATGAAGGAGTACCTGCCTATTTATATGATGTGAAAATTTCCAGTTGGATAAGGATTAGAATTTATTTAAACCCAATTAGATAATTCAATCTATTAATTTAAATCCATTCAAAAATTTCAAATCCAAATCTAAATCAATTTAAATAAAATTACATTATATCTTTTAGTTTAAAAATCAAATAAGATAAATCAACTTTCAAATATAGATATTAATTTAACTATTTAAATAAATCCATAAAATCAAATCAAGATTTAAATTGCCACAATAAGTTCAAAATATATTTTCCAAAAATACTAATAATAGTAATTTCAAAAATTACATTATTATTTAAAAATAAACTAATAAATAATTACGAAATATATGTGCATGCACAAATAATATTTACATAAATATTCCTTTCTAGTATACCATTTATTATTTATTATTATAACTGTATAAATGAAAGACTTTTCATAAATAAATTATAAACTTGGAAATTTTGGTACGATAGCTAAAAATAATTATTATCTATATTATTTTGAAACTATAGAATAAAAAAATGTTTTTTAAAAAAAATTATGTACGCTCGCACATATTCGCACTCGTCGAGCAATTACGAAAAATAAAATTTCGTGCGCGATGTACAATGCAGCTAAGCGACGTATAAATACAAAAAAATTAGTACCAAATTTATAAAAAAAGTAGTAAAAATTTTAGGAATTTTACACCACCTCGGAATAGTCCAGTACATGGCTAGGGTCTGCCACATACCGTCTCAACTGCGATACGTGAAATACATTGTGGACTCCCGCTAAGGAAGAGGGCAAGTCCAGTCTGTATGACACATCACCGACCCTGCCGCTGATAACGAAAGGTCCGATATATCGTGGGATAAGCTTTCCTCCTCCACCGAAATGAATAGTGCCTCGAGTTGGTGAAATCCTCAAGAATACCATATCTCCAACCTAGCACAAGCATGGTCTCAATTAACTAAAAACAATCACACAATCAACAAAACACAAACAACAAGATTCTAATCCTAAGTCTAAGCTATACCTCAAACTGCAAAGGTCTCCGGTGGCTGTCGGCCTAATGCCGCTGTCTGTTCTGTGCCACGCGAAGTCGATCCCTGATGAGCTTTACCTTCTCAGTTGCGTCCACAACCATCTCAGGTCCCAGTAAAGCTCGCTCTCCAACATCATCCCAAGATAAGGGAGTACGACATCTACGCCAGTACAATGCCTCGAATGGTGACATCCCAATGCTGGCCTAAAAACTGTTATTGTATGCAAACTCCACCAAGTGCAGATGATCCTCCAAAATCCAGAACACAAGTCCGCAGCATGTCCTCGACAGTCTGAATAGTCCTCTCCGACTGTTCGTCCGTTTGAGGGTGGTATGCAGTACTGAATTTGAGCTGAGTGCCCAAACTTGTCTGCAGACTCCGTCAGAAATGGGAAGTAAAGCGATTATCTCGATCCGAGACAATGCTCACCGAAACTCCGTGTATACTGACAATCTGCCACATATACAACTCTGCTAGCTTCTCAGTAGACGTTCCCACTTTGAATGGCAAAAATTGGGCCGATTTGGTCAACCTGTCCACGATGACCTAAATCGCGTCCTTTCCTCCTGGTGAACGCAGCAATCCAGAAACAAAATCTATCGTGATGTGCTTCCACTTCCACTCCGGAATGGGTAATGGCTGCAACAGTCCTCCTGGCCTCTACCTCTCTGCCTTAACCTGCTGACAGACTAGACACCTGGCTACGAAGCGTGCTACGTCCCGCTTCATCCCATACCACCATACATGCATCTTCAAATCTTTATACATCTTGTTGGCACCTGGATGCATAGTGTACTGAGAGCGATGGGTCTCCTGCATAACCTGGTCCCGAAGCTCTCCTCTAGGCATACACAGTCTGGAACTATGCCTCAATGTGCCGTCCTCCGCAATGACGAACTCCACATCTGCCAATCCTGCTCGAACCTGCTCTCGGATACACCGCAGAGTAACATCGTCAAACTGATATGACTTGATCCTCTCCATCAAGTCTGACTGAATCTGAAGGCCCCACATCTGCATCTGAACTCCTGGCACGATCACCTCGATCCCCAAACTCTCCAAATCTGCTAAAAGGTGACGATCCATCGTCAAGCACATAGCTACCGGATACCTACTCAAGGCATCGGCAACCACGTTGGCCTTCCCTGGATGGTACTGCAATAAAATGTCGAAGTCCTTCATCAACTCCAACCATCTGCATTGCCTCATGTTGAGCTCTTTCTGTGTAAACACATACTTTAAGCTTTTGTAGTCTGTGAAGATCTCCACACGCTCTCCGTATAGATAGTGCTTCCACAGCTTCAGAGCAAAGATAACCGCCGCCAACTCCAAATCATGGGTAGGGTAGTTCTTCTTATGCGGACGTATCTTCCTAGATGCATAGGCAATCACCTTCCCATGCTGCTGCAAGACACAACCCAAACCCTTCCCTGAGGCGTCACTGTAGATAGTGAACCCGCCTGATCCTGATAGCAATATCAAAATCGGGGCTGTCGTCAGTCGCTTCTTCAACTCATCAAAAGTGACCTGACACTCCTCTGACCAGACAAACTCTGCGTCCTTTCGGGTTAGCCTAGTCAATGGCTCTGTAATCCGGGAGAAATCTTGAACAAACCTCCTGTAGTATCCTGCCAATCCCAGAAAGCTCCTGATCTCTGCGACTGAACTCGGTGCTGTCCATGCCTCAACTGCTCTGATCTTCTTCGGGTCGACTAAGACCCCTTCTTCGGTCACCACATGACCTAGGAAATTAACTCGATCCAAGAAGAACTCACACTTTGAGAGCTTGCCGTACAGCTGCTCCTTCCTGAGAGTCTCCAGAACCACTCTCAAATGCTCCTCATGCTCCGCTAGGGTCTTCGAATACACCAAAATGTCATCGATGAACACCACCACGAACTTGTCTAAGTACTGATGGAACACCTTGTTCATCATGTTCATGAACACCGCCGAGGCGTTTGTTAACCCAAACGGCATCACCATGAACTCAAACTGGCCATACCGAGTCTTGAAAGCTGTCTTCGGAATATCCTCCTTCTTCACCTTTACCTGATGATACCCTGACCTCAGATCAATTTTGGAAAATACCTTCGCTCCGCTCAGCTGATCGAACAGGTCATCGATCCTCGACAGCAGGTACTTGTTCTTGATCGTGAGGCTGTTGAGTGCCCCGTAGTCGATACACATCCGTACCGACCCATCCTTCTTCGGTACAAAGAGTACTGGCGCACCCCACAGTGAAGAACTCGATCGGATGAAGCCCTTGTCCTGCAACTCATCCACCTGCTTCTTCAACTCCACAAGCTCACTGTTGTTCACTCTATAGACATGCTAAGATATCGGCTCTGCGCCGGGTACCAAGTCTATAGAGAACTCCACATCCCTGTCCAGAGGCAACCCTGGCAACTCCTTCGAAAACACATCCATAAACTCAGCTATCAGTGGATGTGGCACGCTCTGCTCCTCTGCTGAAACTCCGCAGAAAACTCCGCTGTTTTGCTCTGACTCTCGTCTGGTGAACTCAAACTCTGGCTCCCCTGGCATGCTGAAAAAAACTCTACCCCCTACGGCAATCTATACTGGCATGGTGCCTGCTCAACCAATCCATACCGAGTACAATATCGTAGTTCGGTAGTAGCATCACGAGCAGACTCACATCCAGTTCTCGGCCTCCTAAAACTACTCTTCGACCCTTGCAAACATCACTGACGAGGATAATACCACCCAGTCGTGATCTTGCAAGACCTAGGCAAAGGTTCAGAAGAAAGCTGGTGTCTAATGGCAAAAGATACAGACACGAAGCTATGGGAAGCACCCGAATCAAATAATACGAATGCGGGAAAAGAGTCGATAAGAACAGAACCTGCAATCAGATCGCCTGCTGCCTCGGTATCCTCCGCTGCCCTGGCGAAAGCTCGCCCCTGCTGTCCTCCTCTAGTTTGCTGCTAGTGCTGAACAAACTTCTGCTGCTGAGTCGGCAAGGGTCCCCTCTGCTGCTCCACTGGAGCCTTGGTTCCTGCTCCATGTCCCTTACGCCCGAAAGCCTCAGGACACTCCCTCAACTGATGCTCCGATGAACCACAGAGTAAGCACTTGCCTAGCCTCTTCACGCACTCACTCCACCTGTGCCCTGGCTTCTTACAGAAGTCATAAATAGTAGCCTACTACTGTTTTGGTGCCTGCTGACCCTGTCTTTGCTGTGCCTGCTGGAATGGCCTCTGCTGCTGGAAGGACCTCTGCTGATGCTGCTGCTGAAAATGGGGCTTCTTGGCCGGTCCTCCACTGCTACCGGCTGCATGTGAATCACGACCTCTCTTCTGCTTCAGCTCCAGATCATCTTCTGCTGCCATGGCTCCCATCAAAATCTCCTCAAATGTAATATTCTTGTTGCTCTTGGTTAAGGACTTGACTTTCTTAACCAAATCCTTCCTGAATCTTCTAGCCTTCGCTGTATCGCTAAGGCCCTCCACAAATCTGCCCAGGCGGCAGAACTCCCCAGCGTACTCCTCTACAGTCTGGTTCCCCTGAACCAGGTTCTCAAACTGCGTCTCCAATGCACCAAGTGCAGTATCGGGGCAGAACTTATCCTTGAAAAGCTTCTTAAAAGCCTCCCAAGTTTGTCCCGTAGTACCAACCCTGGGATCGGTCTGGTACCAAGTGCGGGCAAGGTCCTGCATCATGCTACCCGCTGCTTCTACCTGGAGTCTAGTCGGTATCTCTGCGAGACGAAAAATCTTCTCTATGTGCTCGATCCAGTCGTCCGCGTAAAGGATACCTTTCGTACCCTTGAAGTCCCGTGGCCTCATCTTCTGGAAATCCTGAATACCTGGAGTCCTCGGCTAGTATGGCTGGATCTGCCCTTCTTGGGGTTGGGCAGTCACCTTCTCCACTGCCAACATCGCTAACTGGTGGGCATTATCAATGCCCTGCCTCATGTCCTCTGCCTGGCATCGCTGTATCTACATCATCTGCTGCATGAAAGCGAAATACTGTGCCACATCAACTGTCCCCTGGGGCGATAGTTGTAGCATCCCCTGAACTTCTGGGGTAGTCCTCGGAGCTGGTGGAGGAGTACCCCAAAAAGTTGCAAAGGGGCCCACCTGAGCTGGAACAAGAGGCACTGTGGTCCCTGGGGCCTGCTGAGTCGGACGAGAAGTAGCAGACCTCTCAGTGGTATCCCTAAGACCAGAGTGCTGCGATCGTATCTCCACCATCCTGAAGACAGATCAAATAAGGAATCAATTACTAAAAAAGAAGCAAAATCATCAAAGGAGGATAGTTGTTTTCAAAAGGAGACAATTAATCAACAAGAATTGATAAGAGTTTTCCTAATGTGATTGAGTACCTTAATTTATATCTTATATCCTACTGCAGGTTGTA
Organism: Iris pallida; assembly: GCA_029216955.1. Lineage (NCBI taxonomy): Eukaryota > Viridiplantae > Streptophyta > Magnoliopsida > Asparagales > Iridaceae > Iris > Iris pallida. The sequence continues at coordinate 3,937,090 of JANAVB010013397.1, read as the reverse complement.
ATGACACTCTAGTTCGAGTACCACTACGAATCACACTAGTTGTGATTGGACCTGCATGGGCCACCACTAAAAACGTGTCATGACCTGCACCCAGTGAAAGGGCACAAGAAGTGAATACGCCCAGCCTACGCCGCAGTGTCGGCGGTAGAACGCTGTTCTGAGTCATAATATCTAACACAGTCTAGAATAAGCTCTGAATGGAGAGTAAATAATAAGTAACTCAATCACAACACTAAGATGGAATAGAAGAGTAAATCACAAGAGAGTCACAGATATAAATAAAAGTCTAGGTGTAAACCACTAGAACAAAACTCAAGTACAACTCATAATGTCTGAAATAGAAAGACAATAAAAATACTAAGTCTCAGCTAGACTATGGGCAAGTCCTCAGCGACTGCTGGATCCTCCTGAGGGTCCACGTCACCAATGTCATCTAAGCCAATGCCATAATAAGTAGGACAGAACTCTTCATCATCACCTGTAAAATTTTCAACATGCCCAATCAGGACGCAACAAGCACATATCTCTCACGACAGTTCATATCAGGATTGGACATATAAAGCAACCTATAGAAAACTATACATGAATCGCTGTAAAGAAAATCAACAAGAAAGAGAGAGACTATAAGATGAGATATAATATGATAAATAGAGAAATGTAACCATCTACGTGATTTAGAGCATGAATTGGTTATGTAAACGGTTTGGGTTGCACATGGATAAACTATGGAGTTGCACATAGATACCTACTAGGGATAATGATCACATAACCAACCACACTCTTCCTGCCCCCAATCAATACACAAGGATCAAGACATGATATGTTATTGCACATGGATAACAACTACTTTATACATGGAGCTCATATGGTCATGAGTGTACATGAATAACACATGAGTGCACATGGATAAATATGAATACATAGAGTACATGATGGCCACGATAAAGTACATGAACATGATATACTCAATGTATCCAAGGGAATAACATCACATGAAAAGATCCAGAGGGTACTAATCCGTGTGAACATCGTGTCAGCATCAAGTATACTAGTCTATAACAAGAGAACATATCCAAAGAAGTATGAAAAGATCAGAGAATGTACTTGCCTGACAAACCGAACTGCTGATGATGAAGTGTAGCTAAACTGGGGCAATATAAACCTATTTAAAGTATACACATGTCACAACCAAGTCTAAAATATCAAAAGAAATAGCTACAATGCAAGACTACATGCTTCTAGGTCCCTTTTGGTCAAAGTCAACCCTTGGTCAACTCTGGTCAAACCTGGTCAATGCTGGTCAAACCTGGTCAAATCTGGGTCAACTAGTCCGACTACTGATTTCTAGGTCATACACAAAATTCTAGGTCATTTGGAGTTCGTTTGAGTTGAATTGGATCAAGTTTGACCCAAAGTTGACTTTTGTCAATTTGGTCAACTTGTCGGCCAATTCGACTAAACTAGGCTCAAAATGGCAAACCAAATCTGTCCTAGAACTCCTATAGTTATATACACAACTACGATCTATTCTAAGAGGGTTCTCAAGCATACAAACTATGCACACATAGGTATATATACACACATGTGTATTTACAATACAAACCAAACCCTAATCTAACAAATGATTGTGTGTGTGTGTCCTGGAGCTTACTAAAATGGGGTCAAATCTGAGATTAAAAATAGCAAACACAACTATGGTATACTTCAATTTTATATACTATTATATACATACAACAAATAGGTAAACTATCTATATGTATATATATATATATATATATATATATATATATATATATATATATATATATATATATATATATATATATATATATATATATATATATATATATATATATATTTTGTTTTTTTTTTTTTTGTTTTTTTTTGTTTTTTTTATATATATAATAGGTAAACTATATATATATATATATATATATATATATATATATATATATATATATATATATATATATATATATATATATATATATATTTTAATATATATATATATATATATATATATATATATATATATATATATATATAAAATATATATATATAATATATATATATATATATATATATATATATATATATATATATATATATATATATATATATATATATATATATATATATATATATATTTATATATATCAATGCTCAAAAGGAAGAATAGCCAATGGTTTTTGAAATAGTTTTAGTGAATCCAAATCTGGAATTTAATCCCCCTCGACCCATTCTCACATATATACATTAGCAATGGGTTTCAACGGGGTTTTCTAATGCATATAGTTAAATATATATATACATAACTACAAGGAAAACACATATACTCATAAATGATAGAAAATTATGAAACAAATCCAAAAGTTGGTTCCCACAAATCCAAAATATCATATACGTACTAAAAACTCAGAATTTATAAGCTAATTTACTGGAAATCAAAATATCATATTTAAACTCAAAATTCAATTTAAAGAAAAACCCATTTTCCACACAACGACCCAAAATGAAATATACACCAAATGCCCGCAAAACTCGGCATACACGTTGGTCTCGACCCACGTGATGCGCTCGTATACTCTCGGGTTCGAAATCGTGTCCGTGTCGTGTCCACAGAACGCGTATCGAAAATTCCCGATACCGCGTGACAATGCGTACTTGTGCGTGCGTTCTCACTCGATTGAGCGCAGCCCCGCACCTGCGCGCGGCCTGCTACGCGCACGCGTACGCCCGCGCGCCCTCGTGCGCGCGGTTCTGCCTCCGTGGCTCGCTCGTTGGGCCACACTACGACTCGAGGTTGGTCCCTCGGGTAGTCTAGGTATAGGTCGATGTGTCCCAGGTCCTGGAACAGGTCTTCGTTGCGTCGTGTGCGCGCACGAAGTCCGTTTCAGCGACAAAAATCTGCCTGAATGCACAGTGCGGCTGAGCGGTGCACGTCGGATTTCTCCGCGCTCGCTCAACGAAAAGTCATGAAATTTTATGAGAATGGGGGCAGAGGTTACCCCACGTGCTCAAGAAATTTCACGTGAAAATACGACCTGTGCATTGAGATACTACGCACAGAAGGCAGGGCACGCACGGCCTCGTGCACGAGATCCGTGCACGTACGTCCGATGCCCGAAACACCGTTGAACATCATCAAAATCAAATCCGTCTTCACAAAAGTTTATCAAAATAATATTATCTAAACATCCATGAAGACAGAATCGAAAAACAGCAACTTTCTATCCTAAGCGGCATTTCGTCGAACACGTGCCGTAAAGGACCGACACGTGTCCTATACCGCCATCAAACGAAGTCGAAATCCAACCAAACTTCGTGGGCAAGTCTAGGGCACCTATATGGATGCAAAAATGAAAGAAATTCCAGATTTACTATGGTAGATTATGGTTTACCAATTGAATGTCAAAAACTCAATGAACGGAGCCCCTCGGTTATCGTGTCGGCCAATTTCCCTCAAGAAAAATCCTCTGCCTCCTCGTTAGAAATGCTCCAGCAGATCTTCCTCTCGACGAGTGCAACGGAGTTCGTTTGTGTCACGACCCGCACCCTAGAGTAAGGGAACGACAAGTGGGTACGTCCAGCCTACGCCGCAGTGTCGGCGGTAGAACGCTGTCCTAGGTCACAACATCTAACAATATAAAGCTAAACAGTTTATACTCCCCGAATGGGGGTGATATAGCAGATACAGTCTCAATCACATCTAAGGTAGAGCATAATGGAAGATAGATAAAACATGAAATCCAAAAGGGATACAGCAGATAGAAGTCTAAGTGTCTAAGATACACAACCCAAAAATACATTTCAAAGCTCAAATAGAGTAATCCATAAATACAACTCAAGACAACTGAAAATAAACTATGAGTAAAACCCTAGCTATCTATACAACCTCTACTGTGTCTCCTCTAGGCTAGCAGGCAACCTCCAGGCTATCTGTATAATTTATCAACAGGTCCAGTCAGGACAGGAGCGAGCACAGTACATCTCAACAGTTCATAGCAGGTTAGAAAATATAATCATACAGTAAAGTAAGATACATGAACTGAAGAAATACAGTATGTAAATAGAGAGAGAACTGTAATAGAAATATCTACTATACATAGAGAACTAATAGTGACTAGTGAGTCAGAGTAAAATATAAACATGTGAATGGCAAAGGAGGTTCATGACTACAGCTAAGAGAGTGATTCATGACTACAGCTACTTGGATAATATTCGCATGTCCATTTCTGCTCCTCCATCCCCAATCAATACACAAAGATCTGTTCAAGTTATGTTAAGATTTGTGAAACTTCACATGGCTTCATGATGGCTCTGTGAACATGAGAGTACATGTGTCACAAGCGATTCGTGAATCAGAGGAAGCATAGAGATACGTGATGATTCATGAAATGCACAAAACATGATGTATCCGATGCTCCCGAGGGGGATAACATCTCATGAAAAGATCTATATAGTACCAATCCGTGTGACCAACGTGACAGTATCAAGTAAAGTAATTTAAAGCAGAAAAATAATTCTAAACAGGATATAAAATGATCAGAGAATGTACTCGCCTGCTATCTGAATGTCCAAAGAAAATATACTGTCCGATGAGAGGTGTCTGGCTCCTATTTAGAACAGCACAAGTTACAACAAGTCCAAAATGGTAAAATAAAGCTCTACTATGCATTCTACATGATTCTAGGTCATTCTAGGTCAAAGTCAACTCTTGGTCAACTCTGGTCAACCGTACTAGTCAAATTAGGTTAACTAGGCAGTACTAGGTCTAAACCTAGACTAACAAGTCTCATTAGGCCTAACCAAGCCTAGACTAACACTCACACAAAATCACAAAGCTACACAAGTTATCAAACACACATTACATATACATTCATATATATTTTTATTACAAGCAAGGTGCATAAAGACAAGGAGTGAGTGATACATGAATGTGGATATGGCAATGTGTATATAGCAGTACAATGTGTTCAAGTGTGAGGGTATTATGTTAGAAGGATAACATTTAGCAAGGGTTCATTGTGTCACATAGAAGAAATAACATGTAAAGCATAGGTTTAGCATGTGTGTGTGTGGGTGTTAATCATAACAAAAGGGTTTATTTAAACATCAAAGGGTTTACTCATAGCAGTAAGTAGGTTTTATGTGTATTCATGCTTGGGGTTACTGTCAACATGTAGAAGGGAGTTTTAACATATGAACATGGTGCTAAGTGCTAATATGGCATCATACATTCCTATCATGTTGGCATTCATATCTATCATTACATATATATCTTCATGCATACATTGTATATCATTCTTTCATTCATGCATTGTTTATATGCATTATATTAATTGTATTCCTACATGCTTGCATTCAACCATATATATACATTAATGTAAAGAGAATATATATCATATATATATATCATTTCAATCATCTAACATATCATGCATTACATACTCTATATTCATTTAATATCCATACTACATAGGCTCATAGGTTACACAAAATGCATATATCGTATAGTCACTCTTCAACTTAAAATCCATACTGTACCAATTGGGCATTCACTAAATTCTAGGATTAAAGTATGTTATAGATCTTTGTGTTAGCTTTCCTAAACTTTAAACGGATCGCATTTTCGTGTCCGGAAGCTCCCGAAATCGTAAAAATATCGAAATACGTTCGTCATTCGTACCGCTGACACTCAAATAATTTTACAGAAAGTTTCATAACAAATTTGGCTTATTAAAATATATATTTGGAAAGCTAACTTCGATACAGTTCTTTTAAAAAAAACGGAAGATAAATCAGAGTTTTAAGCTAAAAGTTATGACATTTCTAAGTTGCTATTACTACTAAAAATGTGGATAAATATTATGACGAATTTAGGTAGTTTGAAACAAAAGAAACACAAGTATATAACATAATATATCAAGAACTCACTCTCTACACTAATATATATATATGAGACACTATAGAACACATCTCCAATAACAAAAATATGAGATTAAACATGTAATAATTCATTCATACATAACAACAACACATAGTGTGTCCAAATTTGGGATTTTCCCACATGGACACAACCACAACACAAAGGACACTCCTATGACCTCCAAATGGACACAAAATGGACACAAATGGAGATACAACCATGGGGGTCATTCCTATGGGTTCAAAATATTTCTATATGCATGTAGGGATGGATTAGAGGAGAGATTATACCTTCCGGGAGAGAGATTCAAAGGAAAATTCTTCCGACACGACACCGACACGTAGAGATTCTAAAAGGACACGAACGAGCTCCGAATCCTTCCAAACTTGGCTAGCACCCTCTAACCATGGAGTAGAGGAGAAATAAAGAAGATTTGGTGGAAGAAAGGGTTAATTTGGAGATAAAATCAATGGAGGTTCATCTCTAAATTAATTTGGGGAAGAACAAGAGAGAGAAAGTGGATGAAAATAAATGAATGAAGGAGTGACTCACTCCTTATCCCCCCATAGATGGCTACCCAAAAAGGGTGAGGTGTCCCCTATTTGAATGTCCAAAATGCCCTCCACTAATCTATTTGATTTAAATTAGGAATGGGTTAAAGGCTGAGGTCAGTTTAGTCTAGTTTTAAGTCTCTAATTAAACTAAACCTATCCATAAATAATTAGTCTAACTACTAACTAAAATTAATATTATGTGGACTAAAATTAATATCATGTGGGCCATGCCTAACTAGTGTGTGGGTCCCACTAGAGTCAAACTACCCCCCGGGTCCCCGTTTCAAGTCGGATTGAGTTGAAATTCGAACCCGACTCAAATAACCCCAAAACAATATCATAAATAATAAAATAAATTTCAACCCCAAAATAATAAAATAAATTTTAAAAATATTCAAAAATGTAAAATAATAAAAATATCCTTGTTTCTGAAAATTGGGGGTGACAAATCTATCCACCTTAAAAAAAATTTGTCCTCGAAATTAAAACAAAGCAATCACAGGAAACACATGCAGAAAACAATCTCATTCAAATACTTTTAAAAAAAATCAGCAATAAAAAAATCTCTTTGAGGCACATCAAACATTTGTAAATAAAAACTGATACGTGTCCGCTACGGACACAAAACCATCACAAAATCACACCTATGAAAGGTCAAAATCAACAATCACCAACGCAATAAATATCAAAATAATTCAAGGAGGTCAAATACAAAATATCCTTGGGCCAGAAATGACATTAAAACATCCTAATCACATGGTTAGGCTCTAGGTCAAACAGTCTCAAGGGTTTTACTAGCAAAACATCAAAATTACAAGTCATGATTTTAAATAGTTTTAAAATAATTTAAAAATTACCAAAAATTATATCATAATTTAAATGTCAAATCAATAAATGATTAAAATTACAAAATTTCAAAATTACCCTCATTTTAGAAAACTGGGTGTTACAAGTCTACCCACCTTAGAAAAATTTTGTCCTCGAAATTAAAATGTTCATACTCCTTCTAGGTCAAACCCCCCCCCCACAATCAAAGTCTCAGAACTTAAACAATCATACGATTTAAAAGGATGACATACAGGGTCATGGCATATGGTGGTAGTGAAAGTCTCATCAAGGTATACTAGTCATGCTAATCCAAAACGGTCATAGCATATCAAACCACACAAGCAATCTAGGGTGCTAAACTAGAAAAGATACAGAAATAACAATCATCAAGACTGTAAGGCAGTCTACCATTCTATATGAAAACTTGTACTTATCAAAATAAAACAAAGTTAACTACCATTTATCTAATAAGGGGTACTATTCAAGAAAATCAAAATCAAAAGTTAAAGAATGAAAGCCAATTGCATGAAAATCCAATCACAACATATTTATATATATAGCGTTAGAGAGGAAAAAGTTAGCATTATGTACAAGTTATGTAGTTCGTGTGTGTATGGGTGTATGTGGACATGTTCATATGGTTAGATAATAGGCGTGTGTGTATGTGAAATATACATGAAAGTGCATAGGAGGATTTGGATTTCAAACAATAACTATCAAGTTACACTAATCATGGCATATTGGTTAAACAATCTACAATACACAACTCATTTGCTCCTAACATGCATGGCTAACCATGTATATATGTATATATAAAGAGGTAGAGATTTAGTTATGTATCTATATACATTATAACATGTATGCATAAACTCTATATATATCTATATAGATATATGAACATAACATAGAGAGGAAGGGTTAGGTTACATGGCAGTGTATACTATGTTAGAGTGTGGGTGTCACTACACAGGGTTATAGCTTTAGTAATGAATGGTTAGACCCAGTTTTAGTTCATCATTTACATACAAGAATCTGAAATAAGCTAACATTTAAACCAGTATAATATTAACCAACCCAATGTTTATCACAACCTAACATGTAAGGGTATAAACCTAACATCATATCCCTACATACAACAATGTACACAGCTCCAAAATATTACATTTTTTTTAAAAATAAAACAGCAAATTGAACTAAACATTTGAAATCCAGTATTAAGGGTTAATATGCACAAAGTCTTAGATAAACTCAACCAATTTTTTTGAATTGAAACCCTATGTATAACATACATGTGCAGTGATGTAAACATAACTAATAACATGAAATTTATATTTGAATCACAAATTTTAACTGGAAAAGCAGAGAACAAGTCTCTGATACTGTACTGTATCAAAATATTGGAGTTTTGAGAATTTAAACATCCACAACATATTAATATACATTTAGATGGGTTGATAATCAAAGTGTAGCATGCATACGTATCAGACAAAGTGTCTGTGTCCACTATATATATTCTTATGTCCCAATATAAAAATCAAATTCTATATCAAGACCAACATTTAGATTCCTACCAAGATTGCAAAGCAGGTGATTGATGTAATCAAGACAGTTTTATTATTATTATTATGTAATATAAGAATAATAGCAAGAAGGAAATAACGTTAAAATCTGTTCTGCTTATTTGTTTAAAAGAAGGAACCATTTTGAAACCCGGAGCTAAAATATCAAATCCAAGATAAGGTCTAGCAAAATTATCGATTAATTGTATTAAGAAGAAATTCATAGTAAGAAGTTACACAAAGGTTTATAAAAACAGTTAAAGCTACCCTAAGTTAAATAATGAGAACAAAACAAAACAAACAAATAACAATTCTTTTTTTTTGAAGGACTGAAACAAAAGTAGAGAAAACATGTTCAAAAATATTTAAGGTACAATCTGATAATCATATGTGTCTATCCAAAATCATGGTACTCTAAATCCTCATCATACTAGTAAGCAAGGCTACGATAATCACAGAGTCCTCGACTTAGGCACATACCTCTAGAATCATGGTATTTAACATTTTCGCGATGCCGCTAGATTGGCTACGAAAACCTTAAATTTCCACACCCGAGAAATATATCCAAGTCAGACTATATGTCCTCACCATGCTGGCTAATGTGACTGTAGAAGACTAGATTCCATAACATAGATGACCTAGCCCATATAATTTTATCTTTACAAAAATTAAATTAAATCAACAATGAATACCCAAAAAAAATCAAATTTATCAACGAACATTAAGATTCAAAAATGAACAAAAATCCATCAAGTCATATAAATACAAAATCGGATGCAACAGCTAACATCAAGATTCAAAACTCAACAATCATCATCAAAATCAAATCCAACAACAGAAAGTAAAGATAAATCAAATCAAGGGGAGAAGAGTTTTCAAATCGAAGTTAAAATAAGATTCTCAAGGGTCGTCCCAAGAATCTCTCAAGGGATCCTAACTGTGATTGAGTACCTTCAAAATATATCCTAATCCTACTGCAGGCTGTAGTGGTACTCTAGTTCGAATACCACTACACAAACTCGACCTGCATGGGCCACCACTAAAAATGTGTCACGACCCGCACCCTAGAGTAAGGGCACGAGAAGTGGGTACGTCCAGCCTACGCCGCAGTGTCGGCGGTAGAACGCTGTCCTAGGTCACAACATCTAACAATATAAAGCTAAATAGTTTATACTTCCTGAATGGGGGTGACATAACAGATACAGTCTCAATCACATCTAAGGTAGAGCATAATGGAAGATAGATAAAACATGAAATCCAAAAGGGATACAGCAGATAGAAGTCTAAGTGTCTAAGATACACAACCCAAAAATATATTTCAAAGCTCAAATAGAGTAATCCATGAATACAATTCAAGACAACTGAAAATAAACTATGAGCAAAACCCTAGCTATCTATACAACCTCTACTGTGTCTCCTCTAGGCTAGCAGGCAACCTCCAGGTTTTCTGTAAAATTTATCAACAGGTCCAGTCAAGACAGGAGCGAGCACAGTACATCTCAACAGTTCATAGCAGGTTAGAAAATATAATCATGCAGTAAAGTAAGATACATGAACTGAAAAAATATAGTATGTAAACAGAGAGAGAACTGAAATAGAAATATCTACAATACATAGAGAACTAATAGTGACTAGTGAGTCAGAGTAAAATATAAACATGTGAATGGCATAGGAGATTCATGACTACAGCTAAGAGAGTGATTCATGAATACAGCTACTTGGATAATATTCACATGTCTATTTCTACTCCCCCATCCCCAATCAATACACAAAGATCTGTTCAAGTTATGTTAAGATTCGTAAAACTTTATATGGCTAATAAAATGAGTGATACGTAAAGGTGATTCATGATGGCTCTGTGAACATGAGAGTACATATGTCACAAGCGATTCGTGAATCAGAAGAAGCATAGAGATACGTGATGATTCATGAAACGTACAAAATATGCTGTATCCGATGCTTCCGAGGGGGATAACATCTCATAAAAAGATCTATATAGTACCAATCCGTGTGACCAACGTGACAGTATCAAGTAAAGTAATTTAAAGCAGGAAAATAATTCTAAACAGGATATGAAATAATCAGAGAATGTACTCGCCTGCTATCTGAATGTCCAAAGGAAATGTACTATCCGAGGAGAGGTGTCTGGCTCATATTTAGAACAGCACAAGTCACAACAAGTCCAAAATGGTAAAATAAAGTTCTACTATGCATTCTATATGATTCTAGGTCATTCTAGGTCAAAGTCAACTCTTGGTCAACTCGGTCAACCGTACTAGTCAAATTAGGTTAACTAGGCAGTACTAGGTCTAAACCTTGACTAACAAGTCTCATTAGGCCTAACCAAGCCTAGACTAACACTCACACAAAATCACAAAGCTACACAAGTTATCAAACACACATTATATATATATTCATATATATTTTTATTACAAGCAAGGTGCATAAAGACAAGAAGTGAGTGATACATGAATGTGGATATGGCAATATGTACATAGCAGTACAATGTGTTCAAGTATGAGGGTATTATGTTAGAAGGATAATATTTAGCAAGGGTTCATTGTGTCACATAGAAGAAATAACATGTAAAGTATAGGTTTAGCATGTGTGTGTGTGTGGGTGTTAATCATAACAAAAGGGTTTATTTATACATCAAAGGGTTTACGCATAACAGTAAGTAGATTTTATGTGTATTCATGCTTGGGGTTACTGTCAACATGTAGAAGGGAGTTTTAACATATAAACATGGTGCTAAGTGCTAATATGGCATCATACATTCCTATCATGTTGGCATTCATATCTATCATTACATATATATCTTCATGCATACATTGTATATCATTCTTTCATTCATGCATTGCTTATATGCATTATATTAATTGCATTCCTACATGCTTGCATTCAACCATATATATACATTAATATAAAGAGAATATATATCATATATTTATCATTTCATTCATCTAACATATCATACATTACATACTCTATATTTATTTAATATCCATACTACATAGGCTCATAGGTTACACAAAATGCATATATCGTATAGTCACTCTTCTACTTAAAACAAATACTGTACCAATTGGGCATTCACTAAATTCTAGGATTAAAGTATGTTATAGATCTTTGTGTTAGCTTTCCGAAACTTTAAACGGATCGCATTTTCGTGTCCGAAAGCTCCCGGAATTGTAAAAATACCGAAACACGTTCGTCTTTCGTACAGTTGACACTCAAATAATTTTACAGAAAGTTTTATAACAAATTTGGCTTATTAAAATATATATTTGGAAAGCTAACTTCGATACGGTTCTTTTAAAAAAAACGGAAGATAAATCAGAGTTTTAAACTAAAAGTTATGACATTTCTAAGTTGCTATTGATACTTAAAAACGTGGATAAATATTATGACAAATTTAGGTAGTTTGAGACAAAAGAAACACAAGTATATAACATAATATATCAAGAACTCACTCTCTACACTAATATATATATATATATGAGACACTATAGAACACATCTCCGATACAAAAATATGAGATTAAACATGTAATAATTCATTCATACATAACAACAACACATAGTGTGTCCAAATTTGGGATTTTCCCACATGGACACAACCACAACACAAAGGACACTCCTATGACCTCCAAATGGACACGAAATGGACACAAATGGAGATACAACCATCGGGGTCATTCCTATAGGTTCAAAATATTTCTATATGTATGTAGGGATGGATTAGAGGAGAGATTATACCTTCCGGGAGAGAGATTCAAAGGAAAATCCTTTCGACACGACACTGACACGTAGAGATTCTAAAAGGCCACGAACGAGCTCCGAATCCTCCCAAACTTGATAGCACCCTCTAACCATGGAGTATAGGAGAAATAAAGAAGTTTTGGTGGAAGAAAGGGTTAATTTGGAGATGAAATCAATGGAGGTTCATCTCTAAATTAATTTGGGGAAGAACAAGAGAGAGAAAGTGGATGAAAACAAATGAATGAAGGAGTGACTCACTCCTTATCCCCCCCATAGATGGCTGCCCAAAAAAGGTGAGGTGTCCCCTATTTGAATGTCCAAAATGCCCTCCACTAATCTATTTGATTTAAATTAGGAATGGGTTAAAGGTTGAGGTCAATTTAGTCTAGTTTTAAGTCTCTAATTAAACTTAACCTATCCATAAATAATTAGTCTAACTACTAACTAAAATTAATATTATGTGAACTAAAATTAATATCATGTGGGCCATGTCTAACTAGTGTGTGGGTCCCACTAGAGTCAAACTACCCTCCGGGTCCCCGTTTCAAGTCGGATTGAGTTGAAATTCGAACCCGACTCAAATAACCCCAAAACAATATCATAAATAATAAAATAAATTTCAACCCCAAAATAATAAAATAAATTTTAAAAATATTCAAAAATGTAAAATGATAAAAATATCCCTGTTTCTGAAAACTGGGGGTGACAAATCTATCCACCTTAAAAAAATTTTGTCCTCGAAATTAAAACAAAGCAATCACAGGAAACACATGCAGAAAATAATCTCATTCAAATACTTTTAAAAAAAATCAGCAATAAGTAAATCTCTTTGAGGCACATCAAACATTTGTAAATAAAAACTGATACGTGTCCGCTACGGACACAAAACCATCACAAAATCACACCTATGAAAGGTCAAAATCAACAATCAGCAACGGAATAAATATCAAAATAATTCGAGGTCAAATACAAAATATCCTTAGGCCAGAAATGACATTAAAACATCCTAATCACATGGTTAGGCTCTAGGTCAAACAGTCTCTAGGGTTTCACTAGCAAATCATCAAAATTACAAGTCATGATTTTAAATAGTTTTAAAATGATTTAAAAATTACCAAAAATCATATCATGATTTAAATGTCAAATCAATAAATGATTAAAATTACAAAATTTCAAAATTACCCTCATTTTAGAAAATTGGGTGTTACAGTTTGGGAAGAAACGGACTCCGGATGAAGGAAAAATGAGTTTTGAGAAGGGGATCTCTTAGGGTTCACTTGTGGAGGCTAAAACTCACAAATGAAAGGAAGAGGGAGGGTGTACTGCTATTGGGCGGCCAGGAATAGGTCTCTAGGGTTAGGGTTTCACTTGGGCCAACTTATTCCTAAGTAGAAATAGGCCCAAGTCAAAAGGCTAGCATGAAAAAGGCTAAAAAAATCAATTAAAACCTTAAAAATAAACTCGAGCCTAAAATAAATTCTAAAATAAAAATAATAATCTCTAAAACATGGTTCGACTCCTATACAAGTCCTCTATGGTTAAACCAGTTGCTAGCACAATCACAAGTCAATATATCTAGAAAAATTACAAAAAGGCCAAAATTACTAAAAAGACGGAAATACCCTTCTATAAAAAGTGGATGCTACAGAGTGGCCGCTCAGTTCTGCAAGGAGTGTTTGAAATGAAGCCAAAATAATAACTTAAAGGAGTGGGGCAGCTCCTTGTTCGACATGACAAAAGGTTGAACGAACTTTTTGTATATTGAACGTAAAAAAGAGTACAATCGATTCTTATGTGAAGAAATCTAAGTACAAAAGTTTCTGGAAAAGTTTGACGTTGGAGATTGAGCACTGCAGCGGCTCCTTTACTCCATTGACGATCCGATGATGATATGAGACTTGCTCTGACTTTCTGGTACCTTCGATGGAACTCTAGGATTGCTGATCATGAGGACGTCGAAGTTGAAGATTTTGATAATTCTGTGGATCTTCTTCTCTTTGTCGATCATGTTGTTGGGGGAAAACCTCTCCTATTTATAGGGGAGAGGGGAACATATGCGATGTGCATTAGGGTTTCAAGATATAAAAGAATCTGCCATCCTTGCACGGTGCAGGCTTCTGGGGCACTGACACGTGACGGATGTTGAGATTCCCCTCAAACGAGATCTCTTGCAGTTATCAAAATAACCGAAGAAGGTGCCACGTGGCGTGTACCGATTTGCTTGTTCGGATGTAGTCGAACATATCTTGAGATTTCATCTCAGATTTAGATTCTTTGTAATCTTCGTCCGAGATTTAAATCAATATGATAAGATATTCAAATTTATCAATTTGATCAATCCTAATCCTATCTTTGAGAGAGACAGTTTAAGCAAACCGATTGGATGGGAGCATGTCGTCTGTGCTTCAGGCAAGACTGGCTACGCTTCTAGGACGACGAGTAGACTGTGCTTCTGGAGAGGACGGAGCCTCTGTGCTTTAGGGCGACAATTGGACTATATTTCAAAGACAACGAGGTCTCTGTGCTTTTAGGGGCAACGAGTAGACTGTATTTTGGGTAAAGTCACTGTGCTTTAGGACGACGAGTAGGTTGTCCCTTCAGATAGACCATTTTACAGTACTTTAGAGTAGCAGCCTGGCTTGTGCTCGAGGCAAACGGTGTCTTCCAAGTCTTTACTAAGAAAAAGGGGCCGTTGAACGAGTCGGATACATGAATCGAAGCAGCTGTCTGTGCTTCTGAGAGGGGGATGTACTGTCTACGCCTTGGAAGCAAAGGAACACAGTAGGGTGCCTTCGCCTTCGGTTGGAGACAGCTTGGCTTTTAAGACTTCTTTTCATGAGAAGTAAATGACTACCCTTGAATGCAGAGTCCTTCTTAATTGCCACCATTAATTGGGGAATTCTAAGGAGCATTTGAACAGTTTGGAGACTCACTTGAATGGGCCTATTAATGGAGACCGATTGTGCCGAGTCCTAGGCTCATTCCATTAATGAGGGAATTTTGACCGTCGGCCAAGTGGCCTATAGTTTTGACCACTCCCGGTCCTATAAAAGGGGAAGTATTCTCTGAAGAGTCACTATTTTCTTATTGGCATACTTCACCACCATATTTGATCCAGACTTAACTTCAGAAGGCCGCTGGCCTTACATAGGTCGGTTGTTGGTTGGGGTTCTCTCGTTCGAAGGGGCCCTATTCTTGTAGAAGAACTCTCTGTAGAAGGAGTCATCACCGCTCTTGAGAAGTATTCAAGTATCCTCCCTAAGGAGTTTGACTCTGGACGACGTCTTGGAGGTCTTGGAGGTCCAAGCTACGGAATTAGGATTGGTTGCTCATCCGATGAGCAGCCGACAGTGCTCTTCCCCACTCATTGAGGGCTGCGGGGCCTACTGCGCCTTCAGGAAGCCCAGGCCAATATCTGCTTCAGGAAGTTACTTGCTTTGGTCGAGCAATTGACGCGCATTTGAAGGATTGTGTGTACAAGAAAGTCAGAATGCACCTTGATGGAGATCAATCTTCTAGTATGTGTACCAAGAAGAAAGGCGCCTGCAATTTGCTGAAGACTAAGTCTATTATAGACTCCTCTAGGGTCTACTGAACCTGTGATCGATCCTTTGTAGAAGAAGTAGGATTAGTCTTTTACGTATGGCCTTGATGAATCTGTACTAGATCTTTGTAGGCATAATAATAACAGAACTTCTTTCCGTATCTTCTATTATCTTTTTAATACTCGGTCTGCGCCTTCGTATCATCTGCGCTGTGGTGGAGGAATGTTATCAGCTGAGATTTTTTATGCTTCTACAAGACCCCCTTCAAAGTGTCCCAAACTTGGGTCAAGCTCGGGGTACTTTGAACAGAAGCATTAACATATGGCATGAGCGTACATGCTTGGTGATGTTTCAGATTCTTTTCTCTATGTATGTAACTATGAAGAGTATGTAATAGGTCTTATAGCCACATGTTTCTGTATAAAAACTCTTTTGTTCCCTCACTTTTTTTTCAACATAAGGAGGGGTTATTATAGAAGACACGCCTAACCAGAGGTAATATGAACATGTTAGGCCTAACTTTCGCTGGGATGTAGAACAACAAATCAGAGGTAGTATGAACGTGAATTGTTTTCTAGATAGCCATGATAATCAAAGGATCAATACTGAGAGAACGACTACTCAGAGGTAATATGGACGCGGTAGCCGCATCGTCTGGGTGTAGAGGAGCAATCCAGAGGTAATATGGACGTGAAGTGCTTCATCTACTAGATGAAAGATATAGAAAAAAGGAATCCCCTTACCAGAACCCATAGGCACTCTTAGGGGATGCGAGAGCCTATGCCGGTTTCATCTTCAGGAGTAATACTTCTTTATGAACTTTTCGTTGATGGGCATCATTAGCAAGTCACCATTGGGTTTGGCTAGTCGATAAGTGCCGTTAGAGTATACCATTTCTATGACGAACGGTCCTTCCTGTCATGACCCGCACCCAGTGTAGGGGCACGAAAAGTGGGTACGTCCAGCTTACGCCGCAGAATTGGCGGTAGAACGTTGTTCAAGGTTGCTAACTAAACAACTCACGCAATATATATAATATACATGTCATAAATCACAACTTCGAACGGAGGATAAGTATAAGATATGATATAACTCAATCACAGTCTAAGCACGATAGGATAACACAGAAGTCTATATTAAACTCAAATCAACAACTTAAATAAACTTCTAAAATAATAATATCTCAAACAATCTTAAATACAACTCAAATCTCCACTTATTATAATATAAGTTCCAACAGAGAAAACTAAACCATAAACTAGCAATTTACTCCAAGCTCTACTGGTCCTCTAGGCTAGCTGTGAATCTCTATATTACCTATAATATTTTCAACAGGTCTAATCAGGACAGGAACGAGCACAATACATCTCATACAGTTCATATCATGGCAGGAATATAAATCAAGCATTAGAATAAGATACATGAAATGCTGTAAAGAAATGTACATAAAAAGTAAGAGAGATAGTTGTAACTGAAAATATCTACTATAAGTAAAGAACTGTAAGTGACTAGTGATGTAGTGTACAAGAAAGGCATATGAACGGCTTGATCAATACATGATTATACTATTGAGTTGTACATGATTACACTACTTAGAATTATTCACATGACTATTTCTACTCCTCCGTACCCCAATCAATAGACAAGGATCTAGACAGGTTATGTTATTGTACATGATCATCATATGGGGGCTCATAAATGAGTGCACATAAAGTTATACATGAGGGCTCTAAGAATATGAGAGTACATGAATCACAAGAGTATACATGAATAGTAAAAGCACATGAGTACATGATGAAAATAAAATACACATGACATGATGTACCCGATGTTCCCGAGGGGGATAACATCTCATGAAAAGATCCATATAGTACCAATCCGTGTTACCAACGTGACAACATCAAGTAAAGTAATCTAGAGCAAGAATATAAGTCCTAGCAAGTATGAAATGATCAGAGAATGTACTCGCCTGATATCCTGAGCAACTGATGTATATCGGTGTCCGAACTGGAGTCACAGAGCCATATTTAATGAGATACAGGTTACAATATGTTCTATAATGAATAATTGAATTAAACAATGAATTCTACATGCACTAGGCCTCTCTAGGTTAAAAGTTAACCCTTGGTCAAACATCTAGTCAACTTAGTCAAACTTGGACTAGGTTTAGCTAACAACAAATCTAACCAACTCCTATATTTATATACCATATTATACTAAGCTAGCTAGTATATAAGACAATGCCTATATAGGATACCGATAACCCAAAAAAATATATATATCTATCTATATAACCCTTCCACAATCTAACATCACCTACTCAAACTCAAACCGTTAGACACTAACCCACTAACACTAAGATACCATATCAACCTTGATTATATTGGCATCCCAATACCAATACCTTGGTTGGAATCTAATACCTTAACTTGGGTAAACCTATACCTTACCTTGGTATCATGATACCATACCTTGGTCATAAGGTAAACTAATTATTTACCTTGAAGGTAAAGTTAATTCATATTTACCGTAAGATACTAACTTGGTATCATGAGATACCAAGATAGCCCTCAATTATCTAATTAACTAACTATCTAATGTACTAACACAATATCTAAACTGATATCTAACATATAATCTATAGAGACTAACTTGCTAACATACCAATATCTAGAACTAACATAACCTACTAACATATCAATATCTAATATACTAGATATCTAACATCAAACTATCTAACAACATATCAAATATCTAACAAAATACTAACCTCTACTATCTAACTAACACTCATACTAACAAATATAACTTACACTAACATATAACAAAGTCTAATATATCTAACCCTATACTAACCAACATTTAACAAACATACTAATATATATATATATATATATATATATATATATATATATATATATATATATATATATATATATATGTACTATATCATACATTATGTACTGTATCATACATATATTCGACAACCTATGATACCTACATTCACTTAATATCCATACTACATAGGCTCATAGGTTACACAAAATGCCTATATCGTATAGTCACTCTTCTTCTTAAAATCAATACTATACCAATTGGGCCTTTACTAAATTGTAGGATTAAAGTATGTTGTAGCCCTTCGTATTAGCTTTCTGAAACTTTAAACGGATCATATTTTCGTGTTCGGAAGCTGCTGGAATCGCAAAAACACCAAAACACGTTCTTCTTTCGTACAGCTGACACTCAAACAGTTCTACAGAAAGTTCTAGAATGCATTTGACCTATTAATATATATATTTGGAAAGCTAACGTTGATACGGTTATTTAAAAAAATAAAGATTAATCGGAATTCTAAGCTAAAAGTTATGACATTTCTAAGTTGTTATGGCTACTAAAAACATGGATGAATATTATGACGAATTTGGGTTGTTTGGACAAAAGAAACACATCTCACTCTCCACACCACTCAAGACACACATCAAACCACACTCTCCTCTCCTCTAACACAAGCACACCACTAACAACATATCCACACACATCTAAATATATGAAATATATCTAACATACCTATACAAAATAGTCCATTATATAAAGAGATACTAAAATGACAGGTTGAGGCTAAAAATATGACATGTAGACTAAACCACTTAGATCTATCCATAGGTATCCAAATAAAACTCATTCTAACCATCCTAACTAACATCAATCCATCCTTTAACACGTCTAAAACTGAAATAAAAATACAATTAAACCTATTAAACATTAAACCAAACACATGAGGTGTCCTAATTTGAGATCTAATAAGTAGGACACAAGATACAATTCTAACTTGCTCTATAGAGCTCCAAATGGCCTCAAACTTGAATCTAAAGTGGGTACATGCATGGGAGTAGAACCTATAGATTCAAAACTAACTAATATGCATAGAAAATCAATTTAGAGGGTTTGTTTTACCTATTGAGAGTAGAATTCCAATGATACTCCCAAGGACACGGCTCCGACACGAAGATCTTCCAAAAAGGACACTTTTTCTTGCACTTTTCTCCAAATCTTTGCTAGCACCCTCCCTTGGTAGTATGAGAAGGTTGGATGGATGTTTTGGTGGAGGGATGTAAGGATTTGGAGATCAAATCAAATAGAGAAGCTTTTAATTTGGGGAAGAACACTTAAGGAAAATGGAGGCTTGATGGAACAAAATAAAAAGAAGGGAGGCTAACCTACCTATAGTGGCTGCCATTAAACCTTATTTGGGGCTTGGGGGAAAGCCCAATAAGACCTCAACTAGTACTTTTGGTTAATTTTAAGTTAGGTTCAAGTTTGAGATCAAAAGGGTTAAATTTAAGCCTATAACTTAACCAATCTAACAAGTGGGATTAGTCTAAACTTACTAACTTAATTAGTGGGACTTGTGGGTCATGACTAACTAATCTTAGGGTCCCGTCTAGAGTCTAAGCTATCTAGGTCACTAACACAAGTCGGAACGAAACGAAACTCAAACCCGACTAAACAAATCCCGTAAAATCAATATTAAAATATAAAATTCCCAAAATATTAAAATATAAAAAATGACCAAAATCACAATACATTAATTTAAATATTATTAAAATAATCCAAAATTACCAATTAATTAAAATCCTAAATAATTCAAAAGTTACAAAATGACCAAAATACCCTTAGCCTAAAAAGTTGTAATTAGTCCTTATAATCACATGGTTAGGTCCCCATGGTCATGGTTAGTCTCTAGGCTCAACAGTTCTAGGGTTCACTAGCTAACACATCAAAATTATAATTCACCAATTTAAATAGTATTAAATTAATTAAAAATTCCCATAAATCATAAATCCTATTATTAAATAATAAACTTTTATAAAAGTTCAAATTTACCCTCATTTCAGAAAAGTGGGTGGTTACACTTCCCACTTGGGCTCGAACTTTCCACCCATCTTGTGAGTCATTACCATCAGCCTTCTTACTGCTAAGACGAGTCGTCCACTTGGTATGATCTTTTCCGACCCCTTTTGTTGAAGGCCCCAGAAATATAAGCTTGGTAAAGCTCGATTCTTTACTATGTTAGCAAGCATTTTTCATCCAACGCTGCAAGCATTTTTCATCCAACGCTGCCAACTCTTGTAACCGTCTACTCTGGTTATCTTCGTCAGTCAGCTGATTGGTGATAGCTACTCGTAAGGACGGGATTTGAATCTCTAAGGAAAGCACTACTTCACTTCTGTATAACAGAGCGAATGGAGTGTTGTCTGTTGGTGTCCGCACGGTCGTACAGTATGTCCATAGGCATTCGTCCAACTTCTCATTCCAGTCCCGTTTATTAGAGGACACGACTTTCTTGAACAGTTTGACAATAGTTTTATTGAATGCTTCGGCCAATCCATTAGCCGTTGGGTTATAGGCCGTTAATTCTACGTTCTGTATTCGATTCTTGTCACAGAACTGCTGGAAGGCATGGTTCACGAACTGGGGGCCATTGTCACGGACAATTCTTCTGGGGACCCCGTACCGGTAGATAACGTGGTGCTTGATGAAGCTGATCACGTTCGAGGCTTTTACTTCTGCCAATGACACTGCTTCCATCCACTTGGAGAAGTTGTCCGTGATGGCCAGGATAAACCGATATCCTTTGGAGGAATACAGGCTGATTGGCCCAACGATATCCATTCCCCATGCTTCAAATGGCTAGGAGGCCACAGTAGGGTGTAGATGCTCAGAAGGTAGGTCGATGAATAAAGTCTGCATGCAACTGACATGCCTGACACTTCTTTGTATATTCTACGGCATCTGTCATCATAGTGGGCCAGTAATACGCCAATGCGGTACAGTCTATCTTGCAACTTGGGCCCGGAAGAAGGAGGATATTGGCAATCGTGAGGTCGAATTGATCCTTGCAAATCAAGCCCTGTCTTCTGTTGGAGATGAAGATGCCCAACGTCAGGAGGTTGAGCGAAGGGTCTAGGCATCAGTCGACGGTCGGAGAGACCACTTGAGAGGCCGCTTAGAGGAGCTTCAACTCAATTTTCTCAGTTTTGATTTTCTTCTCTCTTTTTTGTCACCCTCTGTGTGAGAGGATCTCTTTTGTAATAGCAAATATATTTCAATAACATATAAAATTTTCTTTGTCTCCCTTCCTCTGTTCATATTCATGTTTGTGAAATCTGTACAAGGATAGGAATTCTCGCAAGGGAACGACTTTACTGGGTACAGGGTGTCTTCTCAAAGGTAATAAGGACGTGGCAAACACCGAATCTTTGTGGAGAAACTTTTCTTACTCAGAGGTGATATGGACATGGTACGGATAGAATCTATGGGGGTATAGAACGACTAAGAGGTAATATGGATGTGAAGGGTTTTATAAATGATAATTATAGAGGATTGTCATGGAAAGGGTGCTTTACTCAGAGGTAACATGGACATGGCAAGCATCCTTTTACTAGAATAACAGTTAAGAGATAATATGGACATAGGTGTATTCTAGGAAGTTATGACAACTTTGGGGTTATCGTAACGAGGGTGACTACTCAGAGGTAATATGGACATGGTAGACACTGTTATAGAAGGACACTTCAGAGGTGATATGGATATGAAATATTTTCTATGTGGTCATGATGACATAGAGTCTTCGTGGGAGATGCAACTACTCAGAGGTGATATGGATATGGTAGACGCACAACAGGGTGTAAGAAAGCGATCCAGAGGTAATATGGACGTGGAGGGCTTTACTTACGGGGATTTATTGTAGGAAGGTTGAACAAGTTTTCACCAGGATCTACGAGCACTCATGAGGGCACATGAGCTTCTGTTGGGGTTGCTGATGAAGATGGATTTAGGGGAAGTTTTATCCCCTAAGTCGATTTGAACGACCTCGTCCTCGGTGGGAGGCTCTCGCTGTTCAAAATGCCATTCTCACTGAGAGCCAACATATTGAGCTCAGGGTTCTTCTTCGAAGAAATCAAGTGCCTGGTCTTTTTCCTCTACGGGATCGTCTGTGGAAACCATGTTGACGGATAGTACCTTTTAGAGGTCCCGGTCTATACTGGTATCAGAATCCTAGGTTAAAGAGTCGGAAGAATGCGAGTGTAGTGGAGCCTCTGGTTCTAAACTCTCTGAAGTGGTCGTGGGAGCAATATACCCCAACCCCCGGCGAGTGCATTGGTAGTAGTTATGAGGCTTCCTCTTCGGAGTACGAACTCGTAAGGGAAGCCGCCGACCTTTGCCGTAGTTCAGCCCTTTGTTGCTGTTAAGGTCTTATCCCATCTTCTGGATGAGATATTTGGCTTGAATAGCATAGCGGTAGAGCTGCATCTTGTTGTCATCGGGTTCTAGTTTTCATGGGGCTGGCCGCTGGGATGTTCCAGTTGACCGAAGATGACAGGTTGCTCCTCCGGGTTCGTTGGCAGGACTAGAAAGTAGGAGCCTTTGGAGGGGACAACTCGGTTTACATGGTTGGCAGTTGTCACTTGCGTTTGTAGAGTACATAGAGCGTTGTCTAAGAAGTACTTAGTGTTCCAATACGCACATGAGTAATTTGAAGACAACTTTCCATTAATAAAATACAAATTTTTATCCTGAGAGATTACATCATCTAAAGACTGTGCCTCGGTATTGGCGCAGATGTCATCTTGTAATTCCTCGTGGGCAAGAGCTGCTGTAGAAAGAGGTGGAGGAGATTTTTGCTTTATCTTGATCACCGCGGGAGGCGCATCCAGAGTATCCTACGGCTTTGAAGCACATATTGGGGCCTTTCGGAAGAGATTTATTTATAAGGGATCCTGGCTTGATGCCGTTGGAGGCGGCTGTGCTGGAGGCTTGCCCCGGAGTTTGATGACCAGGATAGCTGGAGTCTTAGGTGGCTTCCCTTTCAGTCGAACCCTCGTGGGTCCTTCCGTGATGGCTGCAGCTTCTGTTTTGTCGTCGGCATCGTTGGACTCGTCGTCCCATGGGAGTGGTTTATACAGATCAGCATTCGTACAGTAAGCTTCGAGACCTCGGAATGGGTCGATGTCAGCAAACTTCATCTTGACGGCCGCGTCACTGGCCACATACTTCATGTACTTGTGAAGGGTGGAGGCGACGATCATGTACTCATGGATCGATGGCCGTCCAAGCAACATGTTGTAGTCGATGTTCGCATCGATGACGTAACAAGTAACCTCAGTATGAAGATCACTTATTTGGTACTTTAATCAGATCTTGTCCAGAGGCTCACTCTTTCCCGCGTTGAAGCCGCTGGTGGTGGTGTTCGATGTCGTGAGACGGTACAGCGGGATCCCTAAAGTTTGGAGCAGACTTCGAGGGATAATGCTGAGCGATGAGCCCGGATCGATGTGAATGCGATCGACCTTGATGGCACCCACGTATCCTGTGTAGTACAGGGGTCTGTTGTGCCGGTTGTTCTTTAGCAGTATATCATGCTGCGTATAGGTGATGTAGGAATTACCTCGACCACACTATAGTAATATAGACATGCCGTAGGGTCTTTCTTGGGCTGCTTCACCTGTGTGAGGTAAGCCTCTGCATTCTGCAGTACCTCGCTGAGGGCGTCCCGAGTTGCTTTGGAGAGCCGGAGAAGCTCGAAGAGTGATAACCGAGCCAGCATGTTGGCCAGCTTTGCTAGTATATCGAAGTTGTAGGGCTTGATCGGGCCTGCTACCGAGTCCTTTCGTAGAGGTTTATCGAAGCGGACCTCCTTCTGTTTCTGCTTATCTACGACAAGAGGTTAAAAAGGTTCGGCTTGTGCTGTATCGAGAGTAGAATGGGTCGTCGGTGGGGGCGTCTTTTCTTCAGGAGCTTGGTTTTTCTCTCGTTGGAGAGCCGAACGAGTGGTCACTCTGGTGTCTTCTGTCGAGGAGAAGACCATGCGACATGTCCTAACCATCCTCCCTTTAGTCGGGCGCACTGCTGGCGCAATTATGTTAGGAGTGAGATCTGGAAGAACCCACATTACATCACCTTGCGGTGTTGTGAAGGGGATGAGGCCCTGAGCGTTGTCCCTGGCAGGAGGAAGGTTGGCGACTTCTATCATTGCCTTTGGGATAGGGACGACGCCGTCTTGAGTCTTGGCTATCGGGGAGCTCCCGAACTATATTGTAACCATGTTGGCCGTCATAGTCTTTTCTTCGTAATCGAGGGGGATGACTTTGGCATTGATAACACGTTGAATCTGCCTTTTCAACACGTAGCAGTCGCGTGTTGAGTGGTGGATGTACTGGTGGTAATGGCAGTACTTAGGATTATCCATATTTCCTACTTTGTCAGGACGCTTGGGAGGTAGAAGCTGCAGCCTGCCGCCCTTGTCAGCATCTCGAATAACTCGAGCGTGTCTTCGTCATTGAAGGAGTAGGTTTCCTTCGGCTTCTGTGCTTCGGCTGGCTTGGAGCTCACGAGCGCTGGACCTTTTGTAATATTGACGGCCATAGCTTGCTTGCCTTTACCGTCTCTTACTCGCTTTCTTTTGTCTTCAATAGAGGGGAAGTTCAGACCCAGGAGTTGTACGTCCTATGCCTTCTTCTGAGCTATGTCTGCTTCAGTAATGAAGGGAGTCCACTCGGTACAGGGAGCACTGTGCCACAGTTTGATGGCAGGGAGCATATTCTTGCAGCATGAAACCATAAGCATGGGCTCAGACATACTTGGATGTATTCTTAGGACAGGCTGGCAGAAGCGTTTAATGTACACTCGTACGGGCTCCTTTTCTTTCTGAACGATGTCCATGAGAGTAGTCATCATCATGTCCAGCCCTCCTTTGTAGAACCATTCCAGGAACATGTTCTTCAGGTCTTCAAATGATTTAATGCAGTTGTCGGGCAAACTGCAGAACCATTCATAGGCCACCCCCTGTGGAGCTCCAACAAAGATGCTGGTGAGAAGGGCATCGTCCTTTGGCAAGTGTCCTGTTACTGAGGTAAAGTACCTCAATTATCGTCTGGACAACTCCTTAGTATCATAAGGGGTGATAGTCTGTGGTTTATATTTGGAAGAATAAACCACATTGTCCTACTCGGTAGGATAAGGCTACCGGATGCCCATATTTTGAAGTACAGATTGCTTTTCTTTGGCATCATGGTGAGCGTATAACTCCTCAAGTGCTTGCTGTATTTCGTTGGATGCCGTTGGATTGATGGTCGACAGAGTAGCCGACGACTGCACGACTTGGTTTATGACGGGCATGGTACTAGACCTATCACGAACCGTCGGAGCCACAGGTGTGGAGGCAGTGGGAACCAATCTTTTCTTGATCTCCAGAATGATAGAGGCTAAAGTCTGCATGGATATGTTCAACGCGTTAAGACTTCCTTCGAGAGCCTTAATGCATTTCTGCTGATCAGCACTTTCGCTTGATTCGTCGTTGTCATCAGCCGTCATGTGCATAGATGTTATGTGCGTGTAAGTATAAGGGGTGATAGATCTTTCGCTTTCTGGTTCGGAGTGCTGGTGCTCATTGTCTTGTGGGAAGACTGGCAAGTTGCGATCGTCCTCCGACTCGACATTATTCCTACACCCGGTCTTCTGACTGCTTGCGCCCGCAGAAGTGTCAGTGTCATACGTCTCTTCGTCATGCTGAAACGAAGGGTTATTGTGCATCGTAGTAGGTTGGCTACCCCTAACAGGTGCAGGGGTCAATTAACCGTCTTCTTGCGACGATGATCCATCTTTGGAGTGCATGTGTTGGAACACACCTTCCTAGGGCACCGGCTTCTTGCTATCCCCAGGCCTATTTTTGGGCTTGCCAACCAAGGAAAAGGGTTTCATGGATAGCGTCTTCTGGGACGGAGAGTCCCGAGCAATATTGCATGAAGCAACGTGGAGCTCTTCATCTTCCTCACAAGTTTTCGGTTGCATCATTTGAAAGACGGACCTCCTCTTTGGCGGTGATGGATCTGCTTGACAATAGCAGCAGTTGATGGTAATCTGAGTACAGTTGGGTCTTGATTTAGACACCAACTGCGTATCAGATTCTTCTCTCGTCCTGCACTCGCAGGGAGCAGACAAAGTCTTCATGCTTCTACTTCCTTCATGTACACAGGAGTGCTGTGCGCAGCCGAGCAGAAATAAAGAAGGCATTCTTCCATCAAGTTCCTGTGGGTGAGGTTTGAGTATGCCTCGATCAGAGAGTCGCTGATGACGTCCCCCCGGCCTTGAGTAGTGTGAGTGGGTGCTCACGGGATGACGGGGTTCTGCCAGACGAGGCTTTAGAGAGTCTGGGATGGTCTTGTATAGCTTTCCATCGGCTGCGCGTGTTACTGTCAACGCGGGCCTTCGGTCCACCATCGGCGTAGCACTTTGATCGTATGGGGCGAGTGCTGCCTTGGATCTCCTCCTACCATGATTAGATGATGCGTAGTATTCATAATCCAATATGGCCATACCTGATGGACCAATTATTCTGTCGAAGACAGAAGTTCTCACCGGTGCAGCATCCTCCACGAGCGGACGAGCCGTCATTTGCTCCTTTCGGTGTTGCGCCTTTGTCACGTTTGCCATAAGATAGCCATGATCTTGTCTACATTTCCCAAATATGGGATCTGAGAGAGATGGCCTGGCATTAGCGGTCGAAGGGATCTTCGGGGCTTCCTCGACGAGGGGGGTCTGAGACGCAGCCCCTACGTCGTGCTGCTCGTCGCAGCCGCCATAGACACCCAGGTCCGTCGAGTTTTCTTCGGTTTTACAAACCGCTTTGAAGGGCTCGACTTCTCTTCAAAAATGAGATATTCAAAAGCTTGCTGGTCGAAGCGTACGACCAACATCTTTCGAGAGGTTTCCAGCAAGTTATCATCAGATTGCGTCACCACCTTCTCGTTGGAGGAGAAGGTAGTCCCCAACAGAGTCACCATTTTATTCAACATGATAAAAGATTGAATGAACTTTTTGTATATTGAACGTAAAAAAGAGTACAATCGATTCTTATGCGAATAAATCTAAGTACAAAAGTTTTTAGGAAATTATGACGATGGAGATCGAGCACTGCAATAGCTCCTTTACTCCGTTGACGATCCGATGGTGATATGAGACTTGCTTTGACTTTCTGGTACCTTCGATAGAACTCTAGGGTTGCCGATCAAGAGGACGCTGAAGTTGAAGATTTTGATAATTTTGTGGATCTTGTTCTCCCTGTCGATCATGTTGTTGGAGGAAAACCTCTCCTATTTATAGGGGAGAGGGGCACATATGCGATGTGCATTAGAGTCTTAAGATATGAAGTAATCTGTCGTCCTTGCATGGCACAAACTTCTGGGGCGCTGACACATGACGGAGGTTGAGATTCTCCTCAAACGAGATCTCTAGTGGTTATCAAAATAACCGAAGGAGGTGACACATGGCGTGTTGCGATTTACATGTTCGGATGTAGCCGAGCAAATCTTAGGATTTTATCTCAGATTTGGATTCTGTGTAATCTTCGTCCGAGATTTAAATCAATCTAATAAGGTATTCACATTTATCATCTCGATCAATCCTAATCCTATCTTTGAGAGAGACGGTTTAAGCAAACCGATTGGGTAGGACCATGTCGTCTGTACTTTAGACAAGGCTGGCTGCGCTTTTGGGGTGACGAGTAGACTGTGCTTCTGGAGACAACGGAGCCTCTGTGCTTTAGGGCGACAAGTGGACTATGTTTCGAAGACAACGGGGCCTCTGTGCTTTTAGGGGCAATGAGTAGGCTGTGTTTCGGGTAATGTCACTGTGCTTTACAGCGACGAGTAGGCTGCACCTTCAGATAGACCATTTTACTGTGCTTTAGAGTAGCAATCGGGCTTGTGCTGGAGGCAAACGATGTCTCCTAAAACTTTGCTGAGAAAAAGGAGCCCTTAAACGGGTCGGGTACTTGGATCGAAGCAGCTGTCTGTGCTTCTGAAAAGGCGTTGTACTGTCTACACCTTGGAAGCAAAGGAACATAGTGGGGTGCCTGCGCCTCCGGTTGGAGACAGCTTGGCTTTTAAGTCTTCTTTTCAGGAGAAGTAAATGACTACCCTTGACTGCAGACTCCTTCTTAATTGCCACCTTAATTAGGGAATTCCAAGGAGCATTTGAACAGTTTGGAGACTCACTTGAATGGGCCTATTAATGGAGACCGATTTTTCTGAGTCCTAGGCTCATCCCATTAATGAGGAAATTTTGATCGTCGGCCAAGTGGCCTATAGTTTGGACCACTCCCGGTCCTATAAAAGGGAAAGTGTTCCTATGAAGAGTCACTATCTTCTTCCTGGCACCCTTCACCACCATGTTTGATCCAGACTTAGCTCCAGATGGCCGCTGGCCTTACATAAGTCGGCTGTTGGTTGGCGCTTCTCTCGTTCGAAAGGGCCATATTTTTGTAAAAGAACTCTCTGTAGAAGGAGTCGTCATTGCTCTTGAGAATTATCCAAGTATCCTCCCTAAGGAGTTTGACTCTGGGCTACGTCTTGGAGGTCTTGGAGGTCCAATCTACGGGGTTAGGATTGGTTGCTCATCTAATGAGAAGCCGGCCGTGCTCTGCCCCACTCATTGAGGGCTGCAGGGCCTACTGCGTCGTCAGGAAGCCCGGGCCAATAGCTGTTTCAGGAAGTTGCTTGCTTTGGCCAAGCAATTGACGCGTATTTGAAGGGTTGCGCATACAAGAAAGTCAGAATGCGCCTTGATGGAGATCAATCTTCTAGTATGCGTACCAAAAAGAAAGACGCCTGTACTTTAATGAAGACTAAGTCTATTATAGACTCCTCTAGGGTCTGTTGAACCTGTGATCGATCATTTGTAGAAGAAGTAGGATTAGTCTTTTACGTATAGACTTGATGAATCTGAACTAGATCTTTGTAGGCATAATAATAACAGACCTTCTTTCCGTATCTTCTGTTGTCTTTTTAATACTCGGTCTGCGCCTTTGTATCATCTGTGCTGTGGTGGAGGAATGTTATCAGCTGAGATTTTTCATGCTTCTACACTCCTAGGTTGGTTCTGGACCTAGGGGACCGAGTTCGGCCCGAACTCGGTTAGAGTTAGATCCGAGCTCAGTTCCTTTGTTCTTACATATTTGTTTATGTAATGTAAAATGAAGTAATTTAAATCTTATTATCAATTAAAATCTTAACTACGTTGGGTTAGCTGTAGGGACCAAATCCCATCTAGCGGTAGTCCAAAGACACTTTACATCGTATCGCTTTAGGCTATTTACACCTGTGTGACAAAAGGACTCTTTCGTCTTGTACCCAAAATAATTTTAATTTTAATAATTTCTGAATTAAATACATATCATTTTAATAACATAGGACATTTATGCTTTAGAACAAACATCGAGAATGCCTAACTCGCGACGAATAAAATTGAAGCGATCTTCCGATAATGGCTTTGTAAAATTGTTTGCTAGCTGATGTTATGTGACAATGAACTCTAACCATATATCCCCATATAGTTGCTGATGATGCAGAAAATGATGACGTATTTCTATGTGCTTGGTGTGTGAGTGATATACTAGATTCTTAGTCAAATTAATCGTACTAGTGTTATCACAGAAAAAGGGTATATTTTTTGAAATGCATAGTGTAGTCTTCTAAGGTTTGCTTCATCTACAAAATTTGTGTAAAAAACGTCCTACAACAATATATTACACTTTAGTTGTTGATAATGCAACATAATTTTGCTTCTGTGAAAACAAGAGATTAACATTTTTTTTAGGAAATGATACATACATCTTGTACTTTTATGGTCTACTTTGCATCCTGCAAAATCAGCATCTAAATAATCAGTAAAGTTAAAGGATATGATTTTGGGATATCATAAGCTGGCAGTAGAAGTACCTTTAAGGTATCAAAAGATACGCTTAACTGTGCATAAGTGTGATTCCATAGGATTGGCCTGATATCTAGCACATATGCAAATGCTGAACATAATATCTGGACGACTAACAATTAAGTATAATAAAGTACCAATCATATCTCAATACTTATGCTGATCAACATGTTTGCCACTTTCATCAAGATTAGGCTTTGTTGATGTTGCCATTGGTGTGTTGATAGGTTTTGCATTATCAAAGTTAAATTTATTTAGCAATTCCTTCGTGTACTTAGCTTGATTGATGAATGTCCTTCGTGAATTTTGCCTGATTTGTAGTACGAAGAAGTAGTTGAGCTCTCCCATCATACTCTTCTTGAATTCACTTTGCATACACTTAGCAAACTCTTGACAGAGTAATTCATTAGTTGAACCAAAAATTATGTCCTCAACATATATTTGCACTAGTAAAATATTGTCATCAAGAGATCTGCTAAGTAAAGTAGTGCCCTTTTGAAAAATCAATTTAAGTAGAAAGGTACTTAGGCGTTCATATCAAGCTCTAGGGGCTTGTTTGAGTCCATATAGTGCATTTCAGAGTTTGAAAACATGAACAAAAAATTTAAAATCTTCAAAATCAGGGGGTTGTCATACAAAAATCTCTTCTTTTATAAAACCATTTAAAAAATGCATTCTTGACGTCCATTTGAAAAAGTTTAAAATCATGAAAATATGTATATGCACAAAGCATGCGAATGAACACTAATCTAGCAACAGGAGCATTGGTCTCGTAATAATCAATTCATTCTTCTTGATTATAACCCTGAGCAACTAGACGTACTTTGTTGCAAACGACTTGTCCATCCTCATTTAGTTTATTTCGAAATATCCATTTGGTATCAATTATAGCATGACCAACAGGTTTGGGAACAAGTTTTCAAACTTTGTTACTTTCGTACTGGTTTAGTTCCTCTTACATGACATAAATAAAAAATTCATCGTTAAAAGCATATGATATTGTCTTAGGTTCAACTTGTGAAATAAATGCAATATTAGCAACTATATCCTTAGTATATGAACGTGTACTTACTCCCCTTGATACAACACCTATGATCAAATTTTGTGGATGGTCTGATATGAACCTCATCTTCTTTGGCAGACTCTCCAGATAACTTGTTCCAGTGTCAGTATCTTCAAGTGCTTTGCTGGACTTCTTTTCCAAGTCTTTGTCATCACTGTCATTTGGCCATTGATTGTTAAGTTCATCAAAAGTAAAATTTATAGATTCTTCAGCAATCAAGGACCCATTATTGAAAATTCTATATCCTTTACTCTTTGCAGCATATCCAAGAAATATTTCTTGATCTTCCTTAGAGTCAAACTTGCCCAATTTATCCTTGGTTTTCAGAATAGAACAACGATTGCTAAAAACTTTGAAATAGGAAATAATAGGAATAGGATTAAACCATAATTCATAGGGAGTCTTCTTGACATATGTCGAATTAGAATCCTATTTAAAATATGACAAGTTGTACTTACAGCTTCAACCCAAAAATATTTTGGAAGATTGTCTGGTTAAGCATGACTCTAGCCGTATCACTGAGAGTTTTCTTCCGCTCCACAACACCATTTTGTTGGAGACTTCTAGGATAGGAAAATTGATAAAAATAACCATTTAAATCACAAAATATTTTGAAATCTGAATTTTCGAATTCGCCCCCATGATCACTTCGGATGCGAGTAATCATGAAAACCTTTTCGTTTTGGACCTTTTTATAGAAAATTTTAAACTCAAAATGTGTATCACTTTAATTTGATAAAAAAAACTCATGTGTAACGAGAAAAATTATCAACAATAACAAAAGTGTAGAGTTATCCACCAAGACTGACGACTTTACTTGGTCCAAATAAATCCATGTGTAATAATTGCATGGGTCTTAAAGTACTTACAATATTTGTAGCGCCCTAGTCCCAATATACGTAGGACTAGGCATACGAAATATGCCAGCTACACGCATACGAAGAATACTCCAATATATGAAATCCTTGTGCATATACATAAGCTGTAAATAATTAAACCACAGCCAGTCACATATAATCTATATCTTATCCACATAACAAAAAATAAAGCAATAGTCCAGATAGAATAAAATAAAAGAGTCAAAAGATATATAGCTGGGTGGAGACAAATCTACTACCAAACAGCTATAAAAAATAGTTTGAGAAAACTAGAGTCCGACCTCCTAAAATAAAATAAAAGATATCCACTACAATCTAGAAAGTCATAACTACACCATTCTGCTGTGAATATACAGTTAAGAACAAACCTCCAACGCATGGGCACTCTGGCTACAGTGGAATTGACTTAGTTCCCAATTAGGTACCAGGGGCCTACGTCCATAACGTTCTATGAACGTTAGAGGGAATCAGTACAGTAGGAAAATATTACCTGTGTATCCGATGGAGCTCACAGGTTATAATGTATAGTGCATACTTGGCCTACACATCAAGAAACTGTTCTTCCCACCCTATGCATATATATGTCATCTTCATAACACATATGAACCTCTAATAACTGCCAAGTCCACTAATCATGCAATTTTTATTAGCAGTTATTTCTTAACCGTCTAAGACGTATCGGTGGCCAGCCGACTACCTGAGTCCGTGTCCTATATATGACTCACCACTCATGATAAAGCAAGTGTTGAGGCTATATGAGGTATACCAATACCTCACATCAATGGGTGGTCATCTAGTACTAAGTCATCATGCATAAAAATAAACGAAAACAGTAAAACGACTAAAGCAGTCGCTCGCACCCAAGTACGACTTAGACGCACGGTGTACTAGAAATATGTAAAACAGTAATAACAGAATAAAATAACACAAAATAGAACATAAATGAATAGTAAATAATGGCATTGTATCTTACATAGAGGTGATGTGCATAAATAGCAATGTCCAGTCACTTAGATCGTCAAAAACCAAGAGCAATGAAAGTTAACTCCCGCAAGCGTCTTTGGA
>JANAVB010013397.1:3883139-3898139 GCA_029216955.1 Iris pallida | reverse complement strand
CCCCACGGTGATGCACTGGCACAGATAAAGCCCTTCTCTAGCAATTCGTCTATCTGCGTCTTCATTTCTACTAACTTCTTGGGTGCTAAATGGTACACTCTGGATGATATAGGTTCGTCTCCTGGAATGAGTTATACGGAGAACTCGATGTCCCAATCGGGTGGAAATCCTAGCAACTCTTCTGGAAATATAACTTGGAACTCGGTGATGATAGGATGTTGAGGGATGTCATCCATCTCCATATGAGTCCCTAATGTGGGGGAATCACTTTTTTCTTCCACTCCTCCAATGAACTCGAATTTTGATGGTCTAAAGATAATGCTAACTCTATCACACTACTGGCTCAACCAGTCCATCCCAAGAACTACACCAAAATTTGGCATAGGGAAAACCAAAAATCGTGCCTTCACTTCTCTACCACGTATCACTACAGGACAAAGTCTACAAATGCTACTTATATGTACTATTCCTCCTCCAGCGTGGATTCTAATGTTCTTAGATAGTTGTGTAACGGGAATATTATGTCTAGTGGCAATAAATGAGTGTGTGGCTCTAATGTCAAATAACATAATAGCAGGAAATGTTGCAACTAAAACCATACCTGCTATAACTTCCCCTTCTGCTTCTACATCCTTAACTTCTAGCGAGAAATCCTATTCGTACTTTTGGCCGGGCCCTGAGCTATGGCCCTGTCGAACTGTACTGACTAGTGAGGTAGTGGTGGCCGAGGTGCTCCTACTGCTGGTGCCATAAGCCTCAGCACCTGTTGTCCTGGTCGGGTGTTGGAAGTGCTGAAGTTGTCGGCCTCAGGGCCTGCTGAGCATTTACTAGGGTTTACTGCACTGGACAATGCTTGACCATATGCTGGTCGGATCCATACCTCAAGCACAATCGAAGACAAATTCGACAGGCATTCTGGATATGTCCTTACTTTCCACAGTAACGATAAATGGGCTTCTGGTAGGCTATGGGCCTCTGCTGCTGCTGTACTGGGGGCGTCCTGATAGGTCCGTCCTGAGTCATTCTAGCTGGTGCAACTGTTGGAGCGGAGCATCTTTATGTTTGCTACATCTTTCTGTGAAGGAGCTCCTAACTACGTGCTTCCTCTAGAACAACTGTATGATAGACTCGAGGCTGTGTAGTAGTATAAGTCTTGAGCTCTGGTGCTAGCCCTTAGTAAAATCTCTTCGCTCTTTTTCGCTTTGTCGAAATCAATGTCATATTGAATCTGCTCAGGTAGCTAAACTTCGCATCATACTCGTCCACCAACATGTTCCCTTGCTTTAGATGGAGGAACTGGTCGTAGAGGACATCTCGAACATGAAAAGGAAAGAATCTTTCATAAAAATAGTCAAAGAATTCCTTCCATGTCTGCTCAATGCCAAGTCGCCTTAGTTCTGTCTTCCACAGTGGTGAGCATTGTCCTCTAGAAGTAACTCCACTGCTGTCATCCATATGTTTGTTGGTAACTGAGATGCCTTAAGTAGCTTCTCCATGTTGATAAGCCATATGGAGACCTCTATTGGTTTCTTGGTACCTTTGAAGGGCTTAGGGTTCATCTCTATAAAGTTCTAAATAGAGCCCTCATAAGGATGTGGTGATGGTGCTGGTGCCTGGGCCGGAGGTAAATGTGGGGGTCTAACTAATGCTGCCATCATGCTCTATCTCATCAGCTCAGTCTACTGCCACTGAACCTGTATTATGGCGTATATGAACTGGGTAGTTGGGTTTCCATCAGGTGGTGGAAGAGGTATATATGGTCCATACTGAGGTGGAACTGCTGAGGAAATAGTGGTAGGGGTGGTTGTACATTCCCTCATAGTAGTACTACAGTAGTTTGTCTAGTCTGGCTGACTGGTGGCACATGAGTCTGGGTTTTTTGCTGTACCATCGACGGGTTTATGGTAGCCTGCTGTTGTCCTTGCTAGAATAGAGTTACCGAAGTCTGCAATAGGACATGCTCCTCTAGATTGGTTGCTTCACTAGATGTGATAGCAAGGATGGAAACATGTCCGCTTCGAAGGTGCATTTTGCTAGTACAAAAATAAGGATACGTTAGGACAGATAAAGCAAGAGGCAATTCAAGCAATCAAATGAGAGTTTGAAAGAGTCTGAAGTCAAAGGAGGTAATAAGTTATGGAGAGATACTATTTCTATTTCTATATGCCGGCTTGCTTGGTACAGTCATGTAACCAAACAATATTTTTGTAGACCTGCATGGGCCACGACAAAAACATGTAATGCCCCAATCCCAATATACGTAGGACTACGCATACGAAACATACCAACTGCACTCATACGAAGAATACTCCAATATATGGAATCCTCGTACACATACATAAGTTGTAAATAATTAAACCACATGCCAGTCATAAATAATCTATATCTCATCTGCAGAACACAAAATAAAGCAATGCTTTATATAAAATAAAATAAAAGAGTCAAAAGATATATAGCTGGGTGGATACAAATCCACTACCAAACAGTTATAAAAAATAGTCTGAGATAACTGGAGTCTGACCTCCTAAAATAAAACAAAAATAAAAGATATCCACTACAATATAGCAAGTCATGAATAGTAAACAAAACAACTAGAACCCGGTAGGTGAGACGTCATTGTTGGCCCATTGGTCATGGTCAAACCTGATTTTAATAATTGATCAAACTCTGTCTCGATATACGATAGATATCTACTCAGTTCAAGAAGATCTGTTTGCCACTCAAAATTGTATTTTCTTAAAGCAGTATAATTTTCATCTTTATTGAGTCTAGGAATACATTGTACACCAAGTCGTACTGACAAATAGACTATCTGAAATCATTTTTCAAAACTGACTATCTTTTTAAAATGACCTATGTTTTTGAAAAACATCTATTTTATAAAAAGCTTCTGAAGGATTTTCAAAAAGCCAAAAATTATTTTCACAAAATCAACCTGACCAAACCCTGACAGAACTCGGCCAGAGTTCGGCCATGGTGAACGTTATGTGAACATTTGATTTTGAACTTGGTCTCCCTTCAGTTGCGGTTGGTTACATAGAGTTCTGTCCGAATTCTGCCCGAATTCTGTCAGAGTTTTGCCTTTGCAAAATCTATAAATAGAGAAGGATTTCGATCTTTTCAACACACAAATTCACTTTCATCTCTTCTCTTCTAAAGCTTACGTTTCTTCCAAAGAGTTCTAAAAAGCTTCCATTTTCAAATCCCAAGCCAGTTACAATCCTTTAGTCGATTTGCCAGTGCGGTAC
Source organism: Iris pallida (assembly GCA_029216955.1). Taxonomy (NCBI): domain Eukaryota; kingdom Viridiplantae; phylum Streptophyta; class Magnoliopsida; order Asparagales; family Iridaceae; genus Iris; species Iris pallida. Next base: position 3,894,891 of record JANAVB010013397.1, on the reverse strand, counting down.
GGTCTAGAAGTTTCAGAGCGATTGTAATCAGAGGCTTGATTGAAGATAGACTCTTCACAATTGAAGTTGGTCGAGTTCTTCGTATCAAAGCTCGCATCTGTAGAAGTTGTAAGGACTTCGTATGAAAACTTGCAGGATTTTCCAATAGTGGATTCAACTGGAAGCTAGAGTTCTTTCGACTGGACTAGTCCTCACAAGAGGGAAACCAGTATAAATCTCTGTATTTGCGTTGCCTTCTGATCACTCTTTTTTATTACAGTTATTTATTTTGTGATTATTATTATTTCTGTAATCTAACTGCTAACGAGTTTTTAATTAGCAATATTCCGCTGCCTACTCTATTCACCCCCCTCTAGAGTATTCTACTTTATGAATTCGTTCCTACAGTCATCAGCTGAGAAGATGGATCCAGTACAGAACCGTACTCCTAGAGAAAGTTCTGGTCGTTTAAGCATGGAGATATCACCAGGACCTTAGAGGGACGTAACAAGATACAAGAAAATAACATGCCATATAAACTGTGTAATAAGATAAAGGATTCATACAATAGGTGCCTAACCATTCTACTGTAAATTGCAGTTAAGAGCAAACCTCCGACGCATGGACACTTTAGCTACAGTGGAATTGGCATAGTTTCTAATTAGGCACCAGGGGCCTACGTCCTTAACGTTCTGTGAACGTCAGAGGGAATCAGTACAGTAGGGGCATATTATCCGCGTCTCCGACGGAGCTCACATGTTATACTAGATATTGCATACTTGGCCGATACGTCAAGAAACTGTTCTCCTTACCCTATGCCTATCTATGTCATCTCCATAACATATATGAACCTCTAATAACTGCCAAGTCCACTAATCATGCAATTTCTATTAGCAGTTGTTTCCTAACCGTCTCAGACGTATCGGTGGCCAACCGATTATATGAGTCTGTGTCCTACATATGAATTACTACTTGTGATAAAGCAAGTGTCAAAGCCATATGAGATATACTAATACCTCACATCAATGGGTGGTCATCTAGTACTAAGTCATCACGCATAAAAATAAACGAAAACAGTAAAACAACTAATGCAATCGCTCGCACCCAAGTAAGACTTGGACGCACAGTGTACTAGAAACATGTAAACAGTAACAACAAAATAAAATAACAGAAAAATATAACATAAATAAATAGTAAATTATGGCAAGGTATCGTGCCTGGAGGTGGTGTGCATAAATAATAATATCTAGTCACTCAGATCTTCAGAAACCAAGAGCAATGAAAGTCAACTCTCGTAGACGTCTTCGGATGCTGAAATGAACATCATGAACATTTTTGACATAGAAATGTCTATGATCGCCTACCCATAAGTCCAATTCTGAACACAGGACAAAATTATAATTTTGGGCTGAATAGGTGTCCGCCGTTGGACCCCTCTTTGCGCCAAAAAGCGTACTAATACCTACGGTCTTTGATGTAATCAAATTTATGTCTATGGGTTCAGTTTGACAATACAAACTCAAACGTATATCCAAAGTTGGATTCCAGTGAGCCGTATAGAATTTTGTCTGTTGGATCGAGTCGTGGGTCCGATAAAATAGCATTACGATCGACCTTCTAAGAATCAGACCAAACTTGGCTCATAGGACCAAAAAAGCAACACGAGTCCAGTGGCACAAGTTTGTCTCGAGATGACGAACGTGCATGAAGTTGTAGGCTAGTTTACAAAGAGGTCGATGTGGGATATCACGACCGATACGTCTCGATTTTGTCGCCCACACACAATAAAATCGAGTTTCGTCGAATACCATATGTCTGCGAAGTTGATATGCACCTTTTGATACTTTTTTGCAACCACGTTGCCCGGTTTGTCGGGGTACAAGCCGTTCGGTAAAATTTCTACTATATTCATTTGTCAGTTTTGAAAAATAAATTTCTCGACGCACATTCAACGAAATCGAATTCTGTACAAAGGGTTTCGAAGACGTATGGGTTGTCTAGGAATGCCTTAAATTAGGTTTTTAAAATTCCTACTATTTGGTTCAAAAATTGTCTTCTAAAACATGGTTTGGGATGGGTTTTCTATTCTATTTTCGAACAGTTTTTCGACTACTTCGCTACGACCTGAGAATCGATTGGGTTATAATTTAAACTATTTGAAAGGATTTAAAGAGGTTTGTATTGGCTATATATTAGATTTGATAGATCATAGTTTGGTTAACTTTGAACGACAAAAATTGTCAAGAACATGGGTACCTGGATGAAGTTATTACGAACTGCTGTTTCCTATTGTGCATACGCTGGCGTGGCTCCGGCGGTCGACGAACGACTGTAGGTGATCAGGGTGATGCGCTGGGGTATCAGAATTACTCTGGTGTGGATAGTTACGAGGATTAGGAGGGTGTTGGAATTTCTTTCGTAAAAATCCCAGAACAGTCGCAATGCCTATATATATATATATATATATATATATATATATATATATATATATATATATATATATATATATATAGCGGAGAAGTTTTGGAGTAATCCTAAAGAGGATGTGATTTGGTTTACACAGGTTTTGGTTTGATCAGAAATTGATAGAGATTTGATCCCTAGATTTCTAAAAATATACAGAGTTCTCAGTCGACTACGGGAGAAATTCGGTAAGGGAACTCACGAGATTTCAAAATCTTGTAAGTTAATGATTATATATATATATATATATATATATATATATAGCACCTTCACCAATAAAGTCATCTCAAAGATCATCGCTAGCCGCATGTCTCCTCTCCTCCCAAAGATCATCTCCGAGGAACAAAGTGGCTTCGTCACTGGACGGAACATCACAGACAACATCCTTCTAGGATAAGAGATGATCACTTGCTTGAAATTCTCGTCCAGAGGCGTGAACGTGGCCATCAAAATTGACATGGAGAAAGCATATGACCGTCTGGAGTGGCAATTCTTGATCTGGGTGCTCAGGGCCTTCGGCTTCTCGGAGATTTGGACCGATATCATCTTCCGATCCATCAGCAACTCTTGGTTCTCTACTGTCATCAACGGGCAAGCGGAGGGCTTCTTCAAATCCAGTCGCGACGTCGGACAGGGAGGCCCCCTATTCTCTACCATCTTCATCATCGCAGCCGAAGCGCTCAGTAGAAACCTCAACTTTTGTCGAACACTCCCGGTTTCCACCACTTCCACACTACCACCGGGTGCCCCATAATCACTCACCTAACCTACGCCGATGACATCCTCATTTTCACCTCCGGAGACATCGGTTCTGTGGAAGTTGTCAGCAGTACTCTTGAGAGATACACCAGATGCTCGGGCCAACGTGTCAACTCCTCTAAAAGCGTCATCTACACCCATCACAAAGCTGATAGGATCCACTCAGCCTCTCTCGCCAACCTGACCTCCTTTTCAACCGCATACCCGCTGTTCAACTACTTGGGTTTCCTGCTGGTGTACGGGAAATCGAGTTCGGGCATCTTCGACGGCCTTACAAGCAGAATCAAAAAAAAATCGAGGTTTGGCATAACGCAACCCTCTCTCCGGGAGGTAAGTTGATCCTCATCAAGCACGTCCTCTCCTCCATCCCCATCTACACCCTTGCAGTCTGCTCCCCCCAAAGAAGGTGTTGTTCTTATTAGAAGCGCTCTTCTCTAACTTCTTTTGGGGACACATAGATGGCAAGGACAAATACCACTGGGCCAGTTGGGAATCGATGGCCAAGCCGACCGACCAAGGAGGGTTGGGGTTCAGCAGATTACATAACATTGTTGAAGCCTTCTCCATGAATTTGTGGTGGAAACTTCCCTCGGGGTACTCGCTTTGGAATCGCTTCATGAAGGCCAGATACTTCTGATACTCCCACCCTTCGATTGCCGTTGCCAATACCAGATCCTCCGTAACCTGGAGACGCATCTTTCTCGCCCATCAACTCGCCGAACCCCTAATCTGCCTGCAGCTTGGCAACGGATGCTCGTCGATGAGCTATGAACGTGGCTTGGATATGCAATCCTTCCTCCTACCTCGGCCGCCCCCCACAACTGCTCGATACGGGACTTATGGGACGGCAACTCTGGTTAGAGAGGGGATAGAGTGGCAGATTGGCTTGGGGCGGGGGCGTTCAACAGTCTCTTTACGGCCGCCAATGTTCGGCTCAATGATGACCCAGACCTCTTCAGTGGTCCCACAATCCCAACGTGTTTTCTTCTTGCTGGCCTCCGCCAGGACCGTGGCTAGAGGTATCAGAATGCCGGCAACTTACACCGCCCTCTTCTGGCAATCCTACATTTCCAACAAATGGCCAATTTTGATTTGGAGAGCGCAGCACAGAAAGCTCCCCACCGATGACGCCCTTACAACCATTGGCTTCAGCCTGGCCTCTAGCTGTCACTACTGTACAGCCCACAAATCTGAACCGCAGAACACGTCCTGCTCTCCGGGGACCTCACTGTGCAGATCTAGACCAACCTGGCTACCATTGCAATCGTACTCATCCGCCGGCGGCTTCAACGTTCTACTCGCCATTTGGGGTAAGTCTCACTGGCATCAGATCGTCACAGCCGTAGGAATCTGGATCCCGTGGAAGAACAAAAACAAATTCAGGTATGATGGGCGTGCGTACAACTACACTCCTTGTACAGGGAGTCCTCAAGCAGATCTCCAAAGTCGCCAGGCGCTGCCACCACCCCCTCTGATAGCCCATGGCGGTCGCTGCGCTAGCCCGGGTTCGGCCGCGAGCTCCGGCTGCGGGCCTCCTCGTCTTTATTTGACTTTTCGGCGCTTTGTGCACTTTCTCTTGTATAGGCATCATCAATTTGCGCCTAATACATCAAAAGTTGGTGTTCTTCCAATATATATATATATATATATATATATTATCTATAATATATATTTCTTTGGGTATTTATTTAGGTAGATGGTCTGGGATCCGATGGTCTGGGTTCATTTGGCTCAAAGAAAGAAGTGCCTAAATTCAATATTGTTTTGTTCAAGGCGGCCCAAGATAGGTTGCTCACCAACCAGAGATGTTCGCTTCGGCATTCAGGTGTCTGATCTAGCGTGTCCCCCTTCCACAGGAATAAGAAACCAATATCATTTATTCTTTAGGTGTTCCTTTAGCAAAGGCGTATGGCAGAAGCAATAGCAAAAATGGGATTAGGGCAAAGGATCAACAAAGCATCGAGGAAGCTTTCGAGGATTGACGGGCTCAAGGGCAACGATCAGACGTGGTTTAAACAACTAAATTGAGACTATTGAGCACGGTTTGGCACATCTGGCGGGAACGCAACAGAAGATTTTTTGAAAAGGTAGAAAACTCAGTGAAAGGGACGGTGCCTGCGTCGAGGAGGATATTTCCCTCATGGGTGCAGTTTAACTTTAGGTCGGGTCATTTTTGGTCACTGATGTATTAAGGGATTATCGAGAGTAGATGTGGAGATTTGTTCAAATTTCAATAAAGTCGTTACCTTCCCCAAAATAATATATATATAGATATATATATATATATTATATATATATAATATATATATTATATATATATATCTATATATATATATATATATATTCTATAAAATATATATCTATATATATATATTTATATATATATATATATCATATATATATATATATAATATATATATATATATATATATTAATATATTTTTTATATATATATTATTTAATATACATATATATATATTATATATATATATATTTTATATAATATATATATATATATATAATATATATATTATCTATATTTTTATATATATTTTATATATATATATAATATATTATATATATAGATATATATTATATATAATTATATATATATATAAATATATATCTATATATATATATATATATATATATATATATTAAAATATATATTTTTTCATATATTTTTATATATATAATATATATATATATATATCTATTATATAATCTATATATATATAATAAGATATATATTATATTATATATATATATTATATATATTATATTTTATCTATTATATAATATATATATATTTATATAGATATTATATATTATATTTATATTATTTATAATATATTTTTATATATTTATATATAAATATAAATATATTATAAATATATTTATATATTTATATATATATATATATATATAGATATATATATATATATATAATATATATATATATATTATATATATATGCCCTCTTAAAATCTTGTTAAAATTCTAAAATTTTAAACTCATAATACTTATAAAGTATTTTAGTAAAACTGTACAAGAAAATCTATAAATAATATTTACTTGCTATTTTTTATATATAAGAAAATATAAATTTTACTAGCTATTTAATAAATAAGAAAATACTAAAATATTAATAAATTATAATAAAATTCTACAAATTTGGGGGGTTTACAACATTTATGGATTTAAATGACGACCAGTATTTTTCTCGTAATCACAACATATCATGTCTCTTTTGAATAAAATTTTAAGTAATCCTTTCACCAATTTCTTTGTTGATAGTCTTGATATGGTGTCCTATTAGTCTCATGTGCCATAGCTAGCTTTCATCTTTATTTGCTATGAGCCACTTGGCGTATTATAAGTACTTTATGATCGATAGGAAACATAAATGTTATCCTCCCATATTCCTTCATACACTAAATCCCTATATTCATATTGTCACGCCCCAATTCCAAATACCTAGGAACTCAAGACATGAGCATGCCAGCTGTATGGCCAGAATAAGTATTACCAATCTAATGGACTTATCCTAATCGTAATATGCTGAATCCTACAAACTACAATACAACAGTCAGGTAATCTAAATCTCCACAGCAACAATATAACACTATATGATCCACATAATAATAACATCGACACAAAAGTATATAACAAAGTCTGACTGAAATAGAAATAACTGAATATCCAACTACAAGATGTGTCTGGTGGAAATATATCCACAAAAATAAAGATAAAATTCTAGAAATAATAAAGTACTGAAATAAGGAAATAGTCAGGACATAGTTAGCTAGATAAAATGTCCATGACTCTAATCAACTCTCAACCCTTGGATCAGAAAAACTCCTCGGGCACAATCTTTGCGTCCTCAGTAAGAAATCTGGGCTCGATATCTCGTCCGTAAATTGTAGAATAAAGGTACTTCTTCGAAATTGGAAAAGAACTAGGTCCTCAGATAAACGTAACAAGATATAAAATAACAAGCTACAATATGATCTGTATTAAATACAAGAAATAAACTGGGAAAACTATCCATCTATGTGAATGCACGTTGAAAAAAAACTCTAGGACATATGGGTAAGTAAGGGAGTAGCATCAGCGTCAACCAATGCTAAAATATAGATTAGCATACCTCCCGACCGTACCGAATACTAGTCCATGGACTAATAGTCTTTAACATGGCACGTTTGAGGCTTATGTGTATTGTCTGTCCCATACGCCTACTAATAGTCTTTCCCTCCAATGTCTCGCTCAGATCATATCTATGACTCGGGCAATCATCATATCTATGCAAGTCACTAACTAGACTCAATTTAATTAATATATGAACCACCACATAAAACGCCCTCACTGATGATCAGTCGGATGTGTAAGATCGTGCCAACATAATAAAACCTCACTCATAGTGACGTTTCATACGATGTTTAGTCATAGAAGTCATAGAATATAACTTCCTTGTTAAGGGAAGAGTCTTCTAACTTCTAAGTCATGCATGCACTATCATATCGATAACACCATCGATAGCACCCAAGTCACACTTAGACACACTCTACTAACACATCTATTCTTATGCACAACAATAATCCACTATTTGAATAGTGCAAAAAAAGTAGTAAGGTATTTTGCCTGAAAAGCCGAGCAAAAGAATAAGGTATCGGCCATCTCCAACCTTCGTAGACAAGTGATCACAAATTCCTAAAAAATATAAATAAACTAAACAAATATCACCACGATACTTACCAATATATATACTTACCTTATTTAACCAAACTAGTCACAAATAGTCAACTAGTCTATACTAGTATCTACTATATATATCAATAAGTTATAATAGAAAAATAATATTTATATACCTAAATATGCACTTTAAATTCTAAAATATTGGTATTAAATTTTGAATATATATATATTATTTTTAGAAAATACATCAATCGTTATATTTAAGTATCAACACAACATGCCAAATAAAATTTCAATTCAGCAAAAAATCATAAAAAATATAGAAATTATTTATTCGGAAGAAATTAGAATAAATAGAAATAAATATTATTTTATCTAAATTTATCATATTTATATCATATTTAAATCCTACTAAAATTTGGAATCAAATAGATGTGTTTTGATAGGTGTGTCGGTGTCCAAAAATTGATAGGATTAAAGTATGACATATCAACATCAAATCCTTACAAATATTTACAAACAATGATTTTATTGGTAAATATAGATGTTAGATACCTTACGAAGATTTTTTTGAGATCAAACGGGATTCGAAGTCATCGGAAAAGTCGTCGTAACCGAAATAGGTTAATTCTAGAACGTTTCAGTACAAGAATGCCACGGACAAACAAACTGGAAAGGTGTGAGTTGAGATTGGACATGAAAGAATACATGTAGGGCTATCCACTAAACTTAATTTGAGGTAAAATAGATAAGTAAGTATCTTTATCTATTTTACAAGTCACTAACCCATGTTGTTGGAATTTAGACCAAAACGATGGGTTTTTGGTGTCTTCAAAGGCTTGGATCTCTCTCCGAAGGAAACATGGTGCTCCCGAAGATTCTATGTGGAAGAGGAATTCAAGAGGGGTGTGGAAGTGATGGTGTAAGGCTTAGAACTCGAAGAGAAGGGGGTTTTCGGTCGGCCAAGTGGGTGTGGGTGGCGGCCAAGAAGAGGAAGGGCTCGGGTTTGGAGATGTAGCGCGGGGTGGCCAGCCTAGGTAACTATCTATATATAAGGTTTTGTCCCTCTATATGTTATGGAAATTTAGGGCTTGGATGGATTGATTTGGAGTTTACTTGGTCATCCAATCAATCAAGTGGTTGTGATTAGTAGTGGTTTCCTTATATGGAAGGGATGTTGACTTTGGTCAAGTTGTAGATTTTGAGCACATGGCTGCTCTTAAATTGAATAAATTAATTTAATAGGGGTATACATGCTTTGGCACCCTAGAGTAGTCCCTTCTAACTAAGGTTGACTAGGGTTAAGTCCCGAAGTTATTTCAAATAGAATTAAACACCCAAATGACTATAAACGGGCCTTATGTGCCATTTGCAAATAAGTAGCACATGGGAACTCAATTGAGTGGGACACCATAGTGATATGTGTAGGATCATAATAGTTCAAATCATATATGGGTCATTTAGGTTGGATCGATGTCGAGTTCCAAAATCAAGTTGAAAAGTATGACAAGTTTTACGGTAGATAAGCTTTTGGCCTAAATTGATACAAAAGTTGTGCGACAAAAATAGAATACAAAAATATATTTGAGTGGGACATGATTATCAAAGTGAAAATAAACATGTCTAGATCAAACTCATGAAGGAAGTTTCTAGAGATTGGTATTTCTTGTGCTCCAAAAATCAAAGCTACGAAAATTATATATTAGATCATAGATAATAGTGGGTATATATATATATATATATATATATATATATATATATATATATATATATATATATATATATATATAACTTAAAGTATAATTCAAAAATATCTATAAAATTTAGAGGTCTCACACCTCTCCACCTTAGAAAATTTCGTTCTCAAAATTTAACACACACTAATATGAAATAATCAATCATGACTAATTAACCTAATCCTATAAAGAGATCAAAAAACTCCCTAATCGCATCCGCGCATTTCCAAGTCGATTCGCCTGGTGTATGATGCCTCCATGTGATATGAACTAAGGGAATGGTTTGACCCCATAAAACTTTCTCTCGACGGTCTAGAACCTCTATGGGCTGCTCTTAAGAGGACAGGCTCGGCCCCAGTAATCGGATTGATACAAAAATGTAACTAGGATTTGCCATATACCACCTCACTGAGATACATAGAATACGTCATGAACACCTTCCAAGGTCTATGGTAACACAAGTCTATAAGCGTCCTCACCAACTCTCTCTAGAACATCAAACGACCCGATATACCTTAGACTAAGCTTCCCTCTTTCTCCAAATCTTATAGACCCTCTGGTAGGATAATCTTTAGAAAACTGGTCTCCTGGCTGGAACTCAAATGGTCGACGGTGACTGTCTTTCCAATGCTTCTGACGATCTTATGCTGCTTGCAAATGTCTTTAAATTTGTTTCACCTTCTCCACAGTACGAACTACTAGCTCTGGTCCCATATCTTTCGTTCACCAACATCGCTCCAACAACACTAGAGAATGACACTTTCTTTTGTAAAATCTTTGATTGGTTCCATCTGGATACTCGTATGATATTATTTTATAAGAAACTCTACCAAATGAAGATGATCCTCCCATGAACCTCCAAATCAAGCATGCACGCTCTCAACATATCTTCTAAGTCTGAATGGTACATCCGACTGTCCATCCATCTAAGGATGATGATGTTCTAAACTTCAACCTTGAACCAAGACTCTCTTGCATGCTCCTCGAATAATGTAAAGTAAACCTCGAATCTCTATCGGACATAATGCTAACTGGCACTCCGTATAGCTATAAGATTTGCTTCGTATACATATCGGCTAATACTTTCATAGATTGATCCACTTTTAAAGGCAAGAAATGGACTGCCTTGTTGAGTCGATCTACTATAACCCAAACGACATCTCTAGGACCTAGGGCTCCTTAGAAATTCTGTCACAAAATCAATCATAATTTGCTCCCACTTCCACTATGGAATAGATAACGGTTGGAGCAACCCTGCTGACCTCTGATGTTCAGCCTATAATTGCTGACACCAAATACTTTGCTACAAATTGAGCTATCTTTCGCTTCATTCAATGCCATAAATTGGTGCTTCAAGTCTCTGTACATCTTCATCCCTCATGGATGAATGTAATATGGTGAACTATGTGCCTCGTCATCAACACATGTCGAAGCTCTCTATTTGGAAAGTAGAGGCGATCTCTATACCTCATGGTCCCATCCACTTAAATATGTAATCCGGTCTGCATACCAGCCTTGGTCCTTGTCGAAGTCTCTGAAATCTTGCATTCGTTGGCAATGCGGCCTTGATCCTCTCGACTAATGACAATGCACCGAAGTCTCGTCAATTGGCCAACTACTTCTGGCAATATAACTACTATCCCAACATCTGTAGGTCTTCTAATAGCCACGATCGAGTAGTCAAGAAAAAATGTCATAGATCTCCTACTCAAAGCATTGGCTACTACATTCGTCTTTCCTGGATGGTACTGCAAGTAAATCTCAAAATCCTCATCAATTCCAACCATCTTATCTGCCTCATATTCAAGTCCTTTTTAATGAAGACATACTTCAAACTCTTATGATCTTAAATATCTCTACTCGCTCCCCATACAAATAATGCCTCCAAAGCTTCAATATAAAGATCACCGCGGCAAGCTCCAGTTGTGAGTAGATAATTCTTCTCATGAGTCCTCAATTGCCTTGAAGCATAGCTACAATATTTTATGCTGCATCAAACACATCCTAGCCCCTTCCCGAATTCGTCTCTATAGATCATGAACCCTCCTGGTCTAGATGGAATCATCAAAATGGGTGCAGTAGTCCTACATTTCATCAACTTATCAAATATTGTTTGGCAC
>JANAVB010013397.1:3709369-3883126 GCA_029216955.1 Iris pallida | reverse complement strand
ACACCCAAATGACTATAAACGGGCCTTATGTGCCATTTGCAAATAAGTAGCACATGGGAACTCAATTGAGTGGGACACCATAGTGATATGTGTAGTAGGATCATAATAGTTCAAAATCATATATTTGGTCATTTAGGTTGGATCGATGTCGAGTTCCAAAATCATGAAAAGTATGACAAGTTTTACGGTAGATAAGCTTTGGCCTAAATTGATACAAAAGTTGTGCGACAAAAATAGAATACAAAAGAATATATTTGAGTGGGACATGATATATCAAAGTGAAAATAAACATGTCTAGATCAAACTCATGAAGGAAGTTTCTAGAGATTGGTATTTCTTGTGCTCCAAAAATCAAAGCTACGAAAAATTATATATTAGATCATAGATAATAGTGGGTATATATATATTATATATATATATATATATATATATATATATATATATATATATATATATATATATATATATAACTTAAAGTATAATTCAAAAATATCTATAAAATTTAGAGGTCTCACAACCTCTCCACCTTAGAAAATTTCGTTCTCAAAATTTAAACACACACTAATATGAAATAATCAATCATGACTAATTAACCTAATCCTATAAAGAGATCAAAAAACTCCCTAATCGCATCCTCGCATTTCCAAGTCGATTCGCCTGGTGTATGATGCCTCCATGTGATATGAACTAAGGGAATGGTTTGACCCCATAAAACTTTCTCTCGACGGTCTAGAACCTCTATGGGCTGCTCTTAAGAGGACAGGCTCGGCCCCACAGTAATCTCGGATTGATACAAAATGTAACTAGGATTTGCCATATACCACCTCAACTGAGATACATAGAATACGTCATGAACACCTTCCAAGGTCTATGGTAACACAAGTCTATAAGCGTCCTCACCAACTCTCTCTAGAACATCAAACGACCCGATATACCTTAGACTAAGCTTCCCTCTTTCTCCAAATCTTATAGACCCTCTGGTAGGATAAATCTTTAGAAAACATGGTCTCCTGGCTGGAACTCAAATGGTCGACGGTGACTGTCTTTCCAATGCTTCTGACGATCTTATGCTGCTTGCAAATGTCTTTAAATTTGTTTCACCTTCTCCACAGTACGAACTACTAGCTCTGGTCCCATTATCTTTCGTTCACCAACATCGCTCCAACACACTAGAGAATGACACTTTCTTTTGTAAAAATCTTTGATTGGTTCCATCTGGATACTCGTATGATAATTATTTTTATAAGAAAACTCTACCAAATGAAGATGATCCTCCCATGAACCTCCAAAATCAAGCATGCACGCTCTCAACATATCTTCTAAAGTCTGAATGGTACATCCGACTGTCCATCCATCTAAGGATGATATGATGTTCTAAACTTCAACCTTGAACCAAGACTCTCTTGCATGCTCCTCGAATAATGTAAAGTAAACCTCGAATCTCTATCGGACATAATGCTAACTGGCACTCCGTATAGCTATAAGATTTGCTTCGTATACATATCGGCTAATACTTTCATAGATTGATCCACTTTTAAAGGCAAGAAATGGACTGCCTTGTTGAGTCGATCTACTATAACCCAAACGACATCTCTAGGACCTAGGGCTCCTTAGAAATTCTGTCACAAAATCAATCATAATTTGCTCCCACTTCCACTATGGAATAGATAACGGTTGGAGCAACCCTGCTGACCTCTGATGTTCAGCCTATAATTGCTGACACCAAATACTTTGCTACAAATTGAGCTATCTTTCGCTTCATTCAATGCCATAAATAATGGTGCTTCAAGTCTCTGTACATCTTCATCCCTCATGGATGAATGTAATATGGTGAACTATGTGCCTCGGTCATCAACACATGTCGAAGCTCTCTATTTGGAAAGTAGAGGCGATCTCTATACCTCATGGTCCCATCCACTTAAATATGTAATCCGGTCTGCATACCAGCCTTGGTCCTTTGTCGAAGTCTCTGAAATCTTGCATTCGTTGGCAATGCGGCCTTGATCCTCTCGACTAATGACAAATGCACCCGAAGTCTCGTCAATTGGCCAACTACTTCTGGCAATATAACTACTATCCCCAACATCTGTAGGTCTTCTAATAGCCACGATCGAGTAGTCAAGAAAAATGTCATAGATCTCCTACTCAAAGCATTGGCTACTACATTCGTCTTTCCTGGATGGTACTGCAAGTAAATCTCAAAATCCTTCATCAATTCCAACCATCTTATCTGCCTCATATTCAAGTCCTTTTTAATGAAGACATACTTCAAACTCTTATGATCTTAAATATCTCTACTCGCTCCCCATACAAATAATGCCTCCAAAGCTTCAATATAAAGATCACCGCGGCAAGCTCCAAGTTGTGAGTAGGATAATTCTTCTCATGAGTCCTCAATTGCCTTGAAGCATAAGCTACAATATTTTATGCTGCATCAAAACACATCCTAGCCCCTTCCCGAATTCGTCTCTATAGATCATGAACCCTCCTGGTCTAGATGGAATCATCAAAATGGGTGCAGTAGTCCTACATTTCATCAACTTATCAAATATTGTTTGGCACTCCTCAGTCTATACGAACTCCTGCTCCTTGCGGGTCAACTGAGTCATTTGTTCTCTAATCCTCGTGAAGTTCTCTAAAAACCTCCGGTAGTACCCGCCAAGTCCAAGAAAACTTCTCACTTTAGAGGCGTTGGTCAAAATATATCTCTACTGCAGATATCTTGGCGGGATCCACTGAAATGCCTTCTCCTGAGACAACATGTCCAAGGAAAGAAACACAGTCTAAAAAAACTCATATTTGCTCAATTTAGCATAGAGCCTCTCGCTCCTCAGTGTCTCCAAAACAATCCACATATGCTGCTCATGCTCCTCTCGGCTCTTCGAGTACACCAAAATGTCATCAATAAAAACAACTACGGATTGATCCAAATATTGGTGGAACACTCTATTCATCAAATTCATGAATACTACTGGTGTATTCGTCAATCCGAAAGGCATCACTAAGAACTCATAATGACCATAACAAGTCCTGAATGTTGTTTTTGAAATGTCCTCCCTACGCCCCTTTACTTGGTGATATCTTGATCTCAATTAATCTTTGAAAACATCTTTCTCCAGTCAGCTGATCGAACTAGTCATCAATTCGGGACAATGGGTACTTGTTCTTGATGGTCAATGCATTCAATTCTCGGTAATCGATGCACATACGTACTGACCCATCCTTTTTTGGCATAAATAATACTATCCCCCCAAGGTGATGTGATTGGTCGAATGAAGCCCTTGGTCTGTAATTCTTCTAGCTGAAGCTTCATCTCGTCTAACTCCTTCTTCGCCACCGGTACATATTAGAAGAAACCAGTACAGCTCCTAGCACTAACTCAAAACTAAACTCCACTTGTCTATCAGGTGGTAGATCTGGCAACTCCTCTAGAAATACATCCATGAACTCCTCAACAATAGGTGGCAGTGCTGCCTCCATGGACATGAAAGCGTCGACTGCTAGCCTTACTCCCTTCTCAATGGTCCCTCATATGCATTTAAACTCCAAACGGCCTGGCAGTCTAAAAATTACACTCCCTCTATGACAATCTAACACTGCATGGTACTGGCTCAACTAGTCCATCCCCAACACTATACCAAAATTTAGCATTAGAAATATCAAAAATTGCCCTCTCATCTCTCTTCCATACACTACCACAGAACAAGTTCTACATGTACTAGTGGCCGGCACAATACCACCCCCCCGTAAGAATCTTCCAACTCTTAGGCAATGGCGAGGTGGTAATTTATGCATTGCTACAAAACTAATAGATATGAAAGACAAGGCGGCGCACAAATCAAATATTATAGTGGCGGGTATTGTAAACTCCCTGATTTTTATAATTTTATTTTTACTTTAATTATTTGTTTAAGTAATTTTCTAAATTATTAAATAGCCTAGTAGTTAATTATAGGAGTTTATTATCATAACTAGCTAGTAATAATTATTGTAAATGGTAAGTATTTTGCATTTTTTTTTACTAAAATATACTTTATACGTACTATTGAGTTCTAGATTTTTAGATATTTTCATTTCATCTTTAGGTGTATATGTACGTATATTGATGTACATTTATATAATTTTAAAAAAAAACCTTTAACTCATAAGATTTTCAAACCCAAGTTCACCCGCGGCAGAGAGCAAAGGGTTCTTCGTAAATTCGTAAGAAAATTCCTTTAAATCTCAATTTGTGTGATCCAAACCTTCTCCAAATTCAAACCTTATTCGATTCTCCGTCGATAGGACTAAATCTATCAGATAATTGGTTTAAATCACTTGTAAATCCGAATTAGATTAGATTTATATATCGATGTATATACCGAGCTCGAACGAAGAAAAATATATAGAAACCCTCGAGATCGACTCCCCGCCACTGTGCCGACGTCCCTTCCAACCTCGCCCCCAACCCAGACCCCCTGTCATTGTCGTGGATCACTTACATGCTGGTGATCACCGCTGCAAGCCGTCGCAAATACAAAAGACTCTATTTCGATACACCGAGAGGTACCCCCTCTTCACAATCGAATTTCTCCCATATTACTGCTTCGTTTTCAATTTTGTAAGTTTTTCTAGAAACCCTATTTGACCCTCTAGGAGACCCAACAATTAGTTTTTAGGGAAGTCGAATAACCTACCCTTGAAATCGACACAAAGTTGAGTGAAATCTTTTAAAAAACAAAACCCGAAGACAGTCCCTAACCCCTGAATTAGGAGACAAATTTTGAATCAAACACTAGGTGTTTTCAAAAACCAATTAAATAAAGTCCTAGACAACATACAGAAGCCGATTTCGTCGACTGTGCGTTGAAAAATTCGCTTTCTAAAATTTATAAAAAATTCAAAATAGTAGAAATTTTAGAAAATTTCCTGATACAACGTATGCCCTGACAAACTCGACGACATGGTCGTAAACTGAAAGCATCGTATAACCCCTCTTCCCTAAAATCTTGAAATATATTTTTTATTTATTATTGAATTAAATAGTGAATTTATGGAATAATAAAGGATTTGATTAAATTGTTATTACGTTGAATGTTTTAAGTTATTGTTGAGTTATGGTGCACAACATGACTAGCAATCGTGGCACGGATAGTACAGTAGTATGCCTTGACTAGTGTTTTAGTCATGGTAGGGAAGGCTGAGCCGTAGCGATATCCTAACTAGGAAAAACCTGGCCAAGTTACAACTTAACTCCTACATTTGATTTAATTATTTACTAATTAAGAATATTGATTTTTAGACGACCCGGTTGTGCCATTTCAGCCCGAACTTGACCCGAACCAAGCCCAAGCCCATGTAGTCGGACAGTGAGTCCAGAGACGTCCATGTCGACATAATTTAGGAGGTATACCTCTACCTTACTTTAAATGGGATAAATAAATGGTTCCTAAAATAATTGTATATATGAATAATGTTAATATTATTAATATTAATATGGTATCTTAGATTATTTTTAAGACTGTTTCTGTAGACCAATGTATGTGGGAGCATGACAGGCTCACCCAAATTTACTATGTTTACCATTAATTATTTTTAGTTGTCATCAAGACTCTATTATTATTATTTATGTTGTTGTGTCATTAAATAGAATCATTAGTTATTATTGGTTATTATTTTATTGTTAAATAAATTACATGCATGTATGTACATGTGTATATGAAATGACTCTATACTAGATAAAGATAATTTTATGAAACTATTTAGAATTTGTGGATGTATTATATATATATATATATATATATATATATATATATATATATATATATATATATATATATATATAATATATATAATATATATATATATATATATATATATATATATATGTGTGTGTGTGTGTGTGTGTGTGTGTGTGTGTGTGAAGATATAGGTCTAAAAGTATAAATAGGAAAAAGAGAAAACAAATGTAGAAAAAAAAAGAAATGGAAAAATAAATTGGCCATAGAGAGCTCGGCATATATATATATATATATATATATATATATATATATATATATGTGTGTGTGTGTGTGTGTGTGTGTGTGTGTGTGTGAAGATATAGGTCTAAAAGTATAAATAGGAAAAAGAGAAAACAAATGTAGAAAAAAAAGAAATGGAAAAATAAATTGGCCATAGAGAGCTCGGCCAGGCCAGCCCAGCCTAAAGCAACCCAGCCACATGGGCCTTTCCCAAGCCGAGCAAATCGACCCCTTTTTTTTCATTGAAACTGAGTATAGATATATATAGAGAACGAGAGGAATAGAGGGGATGTTCGACTCTACTAAACCCTAGCCCTAGCCGATTCCTTCACCACCTCCCTGACCATTATGTGAACCCCTACACAGCCTGCCACCGCCCGCATAACGTCGGGATCGGCCACAGTCACGGTTATCGCCTGCGAGTGTACCTACAGCAAACAACAACAGGGACAGCAGCAACAACAGCATTTGGCAGCGAGGTATGCCACTTCGCAACCGGTATACCTCTCGATTCTTGATCGATTTTAGATCTATAAAATAGTTTGGACAGTCCTCATAATCGACTAGGAGCCATGCTATCTGGTTCAAACTAAACTGGATTGGATTCGAGGAGAAATCGAATCGCAATAGGACCAAACAATATTTTTTTTCCTGAAAACAGAATATATAGAACTACCCAGGTACTATTTTGGGAAGGCGATTTCTCGCCAAACCATCTACAGTTTAAAAAATCCATTTAAACAGAATTATGGAAAACATAACTGAGAAGAAAACCTCATTATTAGAAATATTTTTAACATTTTTTGCAGCAAATGAAATCAGTTGAAAATTAAGGAAAACATGATAATTTGTTTTGGAAAAACTTAGAAATTTCCCCAATACGGGGTGCGTCACGCCAAACCATGCGACTTGGTCACATCCCGTAAGCATCGAAAGGTACGTACGGGTGTTGTTGACGTGTGGGTTTTGACGGAACTCAAATTGGTCGTGTGTGCGCAACGAATTTGATGCGTATCCATCGAAAACTCCCGTATCGGCCACTTTGCAAAAACTTTAATTACTTTGTGCACGTTCGTCAAATCGAGACGAAACTTGTGTACGACCCACCGAAATCCAAAATTGGACGTACCATTGTTTTTGTCTCATCAAAACGAATCTATAGACATATAGTTTGACAACTTTAGAGATCGTAGACTCTGGCACACTTTTCGGTGCAAAGCGGGTCCAACGGTGGACATCGTTTTGGCCTAAAATTACCGTTTTGCCCCTGTGTCCAGAATTGGACTTATGGGTAGGCATTCCAAGCTAATTTGATTAATCTGAATACGTTGGTAATGTTTGTTTCAGCCCCAGAAGACTATTATGAGAGTTGACATTGTGGCTCGTCGTTTGACGAGATGTTATTGGATCTACATGCAACCTCCAGGCAAGATACCTTGCCTCCCTCTATAGTCTATTATCATGCTTATAGTTTTTCTGTTGTTATCATTTTATCTTTCAGCTTCTCTAGTTGCTATGGATTTATATGTTATCTTTAGTTCCTTAGTTGATTTGACTTGATATGTTTTCTTCATACCATGTTCACCTGTTTATTATTTTGCTTGACTTGATAGTGTAGTATACCAGCTTGTTCACATTATAGTCCATGCTAGAGCAGTCCTTACCTGTGTCTTGACCGAGTTATACCTTGTATCATATGTACCTTGACTGAGTTGTGTCATGGAATGAGTACGTGTAGTTGAACTGCTAAATCTTTGTTATCGTTTTCTCAACCAGAAAGTCCACACTCGGGACGAGGGTTGACCATTTGCACCAGAGAGTCCACACTTGGGATGAGGGTATTTGTCTTCATCTATTTACATCCGTGAGTGCATACTCGGGACGAGGGTGTTGTCTTGTTCATTTACACCAGAGAGTCCACACTCGGGACGAGGGTGTATGCCTTAAACTAACCAGAGAGTCCACACTCAGGACGAGGGTTAGTGATTAGTTCAAACCTGGGAGTCTACAATCGGGATGAGGGTTTGGTGTTCCATTGATCTCGTGTTCGCTTTTTCATCCAGCAGTTCAATTATGTGTAGTCTTGTTCTTGTGTTCCTATTTATAGTCATCTGTCAGTAGCCTTGTCGATAATCACTTGTTAGCCATTTGGGTCAGTAGTCTCTTGCCATGTTTATGTCTTTTCCCGTTTATATCCTGTTTATAGTTTATGCATGATTAAACTGCTAGATAGGCATGTTTTTATGTATCTTGCTATGTCCTCTGAGGACATGATGATCTCTTCAGGTTTAGCGATTCTATGGAGTTAGTTAGCAGAGTAGAATGCTAGATGATTGTGATGCATGATTCAGGTATTTGTCAGTAATATTACAGTGTTATCCTTTTGTGCTTTACATTCCTTATTATGAGATATCCTGCTTATTGATTCAGTTTAGAGACTCTTGTTATATTCTTTGGAGTCTTATCAGACATATATGCTAGTGGGTTGCAGACCACGACCCAAAGTGTTCATTCATGTTTCGTACACTTATTGTGGATTTGAGATATAGATTTGTTTTGCCAAGATTTGGCAGTTTACTATGCTCTTGACAACGTTTACGTATTCGAGTCGGACTGAAGTTTGCTTGATGCGTAGCTGGCTTACGCACGTACTTGCTTCCAAAAAGCGGGTGCAGGTTGTGACACATCGAAAGGTGCATATCAGCTTTGCAGATGTGTGGGATTCGACGAAACTCGATTTTGCTGTGTGTGTATGACAAAATCAAGGCGTATTGGTCGACATATCCTGTATCAGCCTCTTTACAAACTGAACTACAATTTTGTACATGTTCGTCATCTCGAGACAAAACTTATGCCACTGGACTCGTCTCATTTTGTGGTTCTGTAAGCCTAGTTTGGTCTTATTCTAAAAAGGTTGACCAGAATGCTATTTTGGTGGGCCTACGACCCGATTCAACGAGCAAATTTGTGCAGGCACACCAAAATCAAACTTTGGACATACGGTTGAGTTTTTATCGTCAAACCGGACTCGTAGACATAAAATTTGATGACTTTAAAGACCGTAGGAATTGGCATATTTTTGGTGCAAAGTGTGTCCAACAACGGATACCTATTTTACCCAAAATTATGATTTTGCTCCTATGTCCAGAATTAGACTTATGGGTAGGCGACTTAGATATTTTTATGTCAAAAATGTTTATGATGTTTATTTCAGCATTCGAGGACGTTTTAGGGAGTTGACCATTACTGCTCTTTGCTTTTGACGATCTGAGTGACTGGACCTTGCTATTTCTGCACACCACCTCCAAGCAAGATACCTTGGCACTATATACTGTCCATTTTTTTGCTATTTTATTCTAGTTATTATTATACTGTATGTTTCTCAGGAACTGTGCGTCTAAATCATACTTGGGACGAGTGACTGCATTAGTCGTTTTATGGCTTTTTCTTTATTTTTGTGCATAATAACTTAGTACTAGATGACCAACCATTGAAATAAGGTATTAGTATATCTCATATGGCCTTGACACTTGCTTATCACGAGTTGTGAGTCACATGTAGGATGCGGACTTACATTGTTGGCTGGCTACCGATACGTTTGAGACGTACGATAGTTAGGGTATAACTGCTAATAAATTTTGCATGATTAGTGGACTTGGTAGTTATTAGAGGTTCATATGAGTCGTAGAGATGACATTGCTAGGCTTGGGGTGGGAAGAATAGTTCCTTAACTTATAGGCCACTATTACACCTTTTCTTGATGTAACCCGGAAGCTCCACTAGATATATGGTGTGAGATTACCCTTTCAGGTTGGCCACTGACGTTTATAAAATTTTATGCTCTTAGGCTCCTGGTGCCCAGGTGGGGACTATGTCGATCCCCTTTATAGCCAAAAGGCCCTTGCATTAGAGGTTTGTTCTTAACTGCATATTCGTAGTAGATTGATTAGGCACCATAATGTATGCATCCCTCATTTTTTTATATATTTTATATGGCATGTTGTTTTCCTGTATCTTGTTACGTTTTTCTAAGGACCTGGTGATCTCTCCAGGCTTAGACAACCAGGACTTTTCCCAGGAGTATGATTCTGTACTAGATCCATCTTTTACAGCTGATGATGCCTCACATACCGAGATCTAGTGATTTAGTTATATTAGTCATGACTTGCTACATTTGTAGAGGATATCTCTTATTTGTTTTTATTATATTTTAGGAGGTCGGACTACAGTTATCTTAGACTATTTTTTACAGCTGTTTGGTAGTGAATTTATTTCCACTTGGCTATATATCGTTTGACTCTTTTATTTTATTATTACGGACTATTGATTTATTCTTTGTTATGTGGATGAGATTTAGAATATCTGTGATTGGCCTATGATTTTATTATTTACATCTTATGTATGTGTACAAGAATTCCATATATTGGAGTATTCTTTATATGCATGCAGCTGGCATGTTTTGTATGCCTAATCCTATGTATATCAGGACTACAGCGTTAGATGTTTTTGTGGTAGCCCATGCAGGTCTTCGAAAATATTGTTTGGTTACATGACTGTACCAAGCAAGCCTGTATATAGGAATGGGAATAATATCTCATCCATAACTTTCTATCTTCTTTGACTTCAAACTTTTTTAAAATCTTCTTTGATTGCTTGAATTGCCTCTTGATTGAATCTGTCCTAACGTATCCTTACTTTCGTGCTAGCAAAATGAACCTTCGAAGAAGACGAGTTTCCACCCTTGCTATCACATCTGGTGATGCAACCACTCAAGAGGAGCAGGTCCAACCCCAGACTCTGGTGATGTAAAACCCGTAAAATTTTAGTTAATTAATTAGATAATTTTATTAGCTAAATTATTATTATAATCATTATTAATTGTTAATTTAGGAAAATAGTATTTTTAAAAAATTATTATTTCTGGAATTTTTAGTGTTTGGTCTGACCGACCCGAACTTGTCCCGGACCCGTCTCGATCCATTTTGAAATCGAACCCAAACTCGATTTTATCCTTAAGTCCATTAGTTTATAATTATAAGTATAAAATTCTAATCTTATTATTTAAAGAAAAGTAATTCTTTTTTTTCCTTAAACTCTCATTACTCACTCTTTCTTTCTCATTTTTTCAAGTAACCAGCAAATGAGACTTTTCCTTTTATTTCCCTTTCGTTCTCAATCTGCAACCGACCCCTCCCTTTCCAAACCGTCGGCCGACCTCTCCTCTCCAGAAACCCCCAGATCATCATCCCTATAAAATCCCTAACCTCTCCCTCTACTTTTCCATCACCCTTCCCAAGCCCTAACCGAGCCCCGACGTCGACCCGCGCCCCTCCGACGATTCCGAGATCCCGTCGGCTCCGCCCGAGCCCGGCGACCGCCCAGGCCAAGCGGCGAACCCGCCACTGCTATCCCCGAGCCGTCCACGGCCACCCAGTCCGATCCCGACCGCCCGGCCTCTCGGCTGACCCTCCTCCGCCCGCTTCCAGAGCCGCCCGCCCCGGCGACCCCCTCTGCCGTCTGCCCCGTCCGCAGCATCCCGGTCCAGCACCTCCCCGTGCCCAGCTTGTTGTTCCGGAACTGTTGTTTCGGTTTTCCGTGGCCGATCCCGCTTTCCAGCGCTTTTCGTTTTCGTTCCCGAGATTATCCTGCGGCTCCCTGACCAACGGATATTGGGTAATCCCTGTTAATTAGAGTTGTTCGTCCCTCCCGTAGAGTCAATGATGACATGGTCCCCGATCCCGCTATGGGAATCGGATGATTCGTGGTTTCGGATTTTCCGAACTTCCTTTTGGAATGATTCTGTAGCTTTGACTTTGTTTTGTGACTTCTGTGGTTTCTCTGAATTTCCGAGTTAAATTCGGATTCTCCCAAATTATCTAGTATATGGTTCTGTGGCCATTTTCTTCTCAGTTTGGTTCTGTGGTTTTTGGTTCCGAATTTCATTTCGGGTTTTCCAAATTTTGTTTCGGAAACGTTCTGTGGTTTTTGGTTATATTTTATGGTTTATAATTTAGCTATCTCTGGTTTGGGATATGTATTTGTGTTGATTGGCATTTTCCCAGGATTGGGTTGTCCCAATTATAGAGGAGGTGCTGCCCAAATTTTCGGAAAATATATTAAAGTTTGAATAAAACTATTTCCAATTTCCGGCCTTTGCAAAACGAATTACAACTTGAATTATTGGTTTTAAATATGGTTTTTTATCATTTTCGGGCAATGACCGTATCGGTCTGTAGACCCTAGCGAAATGCATACGAAACCGAAATTTTCGGACGTTGAGGCATAAGCTAGAATGTAACATGATATTTTGGACCAAGTCTGAGACTTATCATATTTTTATATTTTTAAATTAAATTATTATTTTAGAACGTATTACTGGCCAATAGTATTTTGAGTGCAGGGCCTCGGCCTGCTGAATGGACCGCTTTCCGGCGTTTGGAGCTCAACAACAATTTTTAATTAATTTATGTAATAAATTGTAAGGGCATAAGCCCAGTTTTCTATTTCTTTTCTGAGACCTTGTAGTGTGTAGTGTAGCTTTTTCTTTATTTTCCGGGTTGTTTTGGCATTAAACACGTAGAATTTAAAAATAAATATTTATTTTTATATAGAAATTTAATGAGATTTTCTCACATTAAGTTCTTTTGTAAGTTAACAGAAATTCATATTTTTCTCATTTAAAGAAAAATCTAGTTTTATATATATATGTTACTAAACTACAAAGTTTTGACAATTAACTTGTAAATGTTATTTTCCCAATTAATCAGTAAATTGACTTTTACCTCGTTAAATAATTAATTGTAGTTCGTAATAATAACGTATTCCGATAGAATAATTTTAACAAATTAAAAACTTGACTAGGATCAATTTTAGAGATTGTAACTAGCACACCTAGATATGGTTCAATGATGATGGTTCTAAGTCAGAACTTCTCAATTGTAGGATTTCGAGGACGAGTCTAATTTCTTCCCCGGAACCGATTTTAAATCCAGTCATAAACCAAGGCAAGTACGGTTATGTTTATTTTTCAATTTAACTAGTAACTGTAATATTGCAAGATTAAACCACATTGCTACACGGAACTCTAATAGAGTATTGATTGTTATTGATTGTGGGATTGGGGGAGTAGTGTAGTGTTCTATGACCAATGCCTTCATATTGCATAATTCTGCGAGCTTACTCCTTTTCACACGAGGATAAGCCGTATCGTATTACTAGGATACTATTGTACAACCCAAGCCGGTCATAAGCATTACATACTCAAATCATATTGTTCTCAATTATGGAAAAGTATTGTTCAAGTATTTCAAACTGTTTAAAATTGTAAATTTCTAATTATTAGTTGAATTGTTAGATTTTCATAATTGTACTTTGCTCCTTTCCTGACTGGATTTCCCACCACCAATAGGTTCCATTGATGATGCCGAGCTATTAATTAATAGCTATTACGATCCTGAGCTCTACCCAGCTGTGCTGCCAGAGTCCCAATCGGACGATGTTGATCTCGAGGCTAATGAGCCGACTATCTAGATAGATGTTATTTCCATTTCTAGTTTCATTATGTTGGAGTGAAGACAATCTATTTCAGTATTTATGTCAGTTGTATTTTTTTCTCTATGTTGAACAAACAAGTTTTTAATATTCGTAATTTTAGAAGTGACAAAGATTTTTGTGTTGTTGAGATTACCTGCAAGTGGATACAGCTTATTGCCGCCGTCTCACAACGGTGCACCAGCACCAAGTGGATTTTACACTATAACTCAAGTGTTAGACCCTACCTCTTCCCGGACTGAACGGCAAGCCCCTACAGTAGTACCCGATCCAACTGCCCCACCAGTGCCCATGGACCCCGCCGACATTGTAGGCCTGCTACGAGGAGTGCTTGAGGCACAGAGAACTCAAGCTGAAGCTCATCGCGAACAGACGGCGATTATGAGAGAAGGCATGGAGAATGTCCACAATGTGGCTATACCTGCACTTGAGAGAGGAGAAGCAGCCCAATTTGAACCAAGGCCTGCTAAAGTCGACGATATTGAGAAATTCAAGAAGCTGGGCCTCGACCTTTCAAAAGAACTGAGGAAATCATCTACGCCGATGAATGGCTCAACAGTATGGAGCGTCTCCTCAGCGTTGCTCGACTTCCAGGTGACCTTCAAGTTGAAGCTGTGGGACTCCAACTGCTAGATGTAGCCAGCACCTGGTATCGGAATGAACCCTGACTCCAGGACAGACAGCTTGATTG
The DNA here is from genome assembly GCA_029216955.1 of Iris pallida. Lineage (NCBI taxonomy): Eukaryota > Viridiplantae > Streptophyta > Magnoliopsida > Asparagales > Iridaceae > Iris > Iris pallida. The sequence continues at coordinate 3,868,885 of JANAVB010013397.1, read as the reverse complement.
GAACACCTTCAAGAGGTTGTTCCGCAGGAAGTTCTTTCCAACATCAGAGTTGCGGGAGATGGAAAGACAGTTCCAGAATCTGAAGCAAGGGAACATGACGGTTGGTGAATATACGGCTGAGTTTGGTCAACTTAGTCGCTTTGCCAAGAACTTGGTTGCTGACCCTACCGATCGTGCTGAAAGATTCAGGTATGGACTGAGGGAAGAGATTCGCACTCATGTGATCGCAGGCGGCACCAAGACGTATGAGAGGATCCTAATACGAGCTCAGGATATAGAGAAGAGTCGGCCTGCTAGTTCAAAGAGGGAGTATTCTGGAACTAGCAACTTCCAGAATAACCAGAAGAGGCCCAACCACAATAATAACAACAGGCCTTCTCACCACCAGCAGCAGCACCATCAGGCAAGGACCAATGACAGAGTGCCTCAGAAGCAGATTCCTGTCTGCGATTTCTGCAAGAGGCCAGGGCATCAGGCGAACATCTACAGGAAGAGGCTAGGATACTGCCTAGTTTGTGGGTCTGCCACCCACCAAGTGAGGGACTGTCCCACGGTATTCAATCGGACCAGGACAACACAGCAGAAGGCTCCTCTACCCACTCAGCAACAACAGTTTGGACAATACCAACAGAAGACTGGGCAAGCTTTTACACTAGCAGCAGATAAGCAAGAGCCAGAGCAGGAACCCACCGCTGATGTCATCACATGTTCCATTTATGTGCATTAACATCCTGCTTTAGCATTATTTGATTCGAGTGCATCACATAATTTTATAGCATCAAAATTCATCTCTGTACACCACCTAGTTACGGGTTTTAGCAAAAAGATATGTAGAGTTATGACTGGTGGTGGACCCATATCCATCACTGAGACCTGTAACTGCCCTATAACTATATCAGGACACAAATTCTTAGCACCCTTATTTGTGATGCCCTTACCTAACTATGATATAGTACTAGGAATGGACTGGTTAAGTAAGCAGCATGCGCTGATAGATTGTCACAGAGGATGTGTAGTCTTCAGCCCACCTGGAGAGCCGGAGTTTGAAATCTCTCGAGCTTCGAAATATATGGAGGGTATTACCTACTCCTCTATCATCGAAGAATCTGGACCTCCTCACCCTATCATAGCAGAATTCATGGACGTCTTCCCTGATAGTCTTCCAGGATTGCCCCCGGATCGAGATGTAGAATTCACCATCGACCTAGTTCCCGGCTCTGTCCCTATTTCTCGAGGATGCTACAGAGTCAACCTTAAGGAGGCCAAGGAAATGAAGGACCAGATTAATGAGCTGAAGGACCTTAAATTTATCATAGATCGAGCCTCACCCTGGGGAGTACCTGTCTTGTTCGTACCCAAGAAGGATGGGACTGTGCGGATGTGCATTGACTACCGGGCATTGAACAACATCACCATCAAGAACAAGTACCCTCTGCCCCGGATCGATGACCTGTTTGATCAACTAAGTGGAGCTAAGGTATTCTCGAAGATAGACCTTCGATCTGGCTACCATCAAATCAAGGTCAGGAAGGAGGATATTCCAAAGACGGCATTCAACACCAAATATGGTCAGTATGAATTTTTGGTCATGCCGTTTGGATTGACGAATGCCCCTGCGGTATTCATGAATCTTATGAAAAAGGTCTTCCATGAATATCTTGATCAGTTTGTTGTTGTCTTCATCGATGACATCCTGATCTACTCAAAGACCGAAGAAGAGCATGAAGAGCACCTAAGGAAATTTTTGGGAACCTTAAGGAGGGAGAAGCTCTATGGTAAGCTATCTAAATGTGAATTCTTCTTAGACAAGGTAGATTTTCTAGGCCATGTTGTCACAGAAAAGAAATTTTGGTGGATCCAAAGAAGATAGCTGCTATTGAGAAGTGGAATACACCAAGTTCAGTTGCTGAAATCAGAAGTTTCTTGGGCTTAGCTGGCTACTACCGAAAATTCGTGAAGGACTTCGCCAGGATTGCTGAGTCGATGACGAAGCTCACAAGGAAGAATGAAGAATTTGTGTGGACTGAAGCTTGCCAGTCAGTATTTGAGGAACTGAAGAAGAGACTTACAACGGCACCGATACTTGCGCTTACCGCAGGTACCGGTGGTTTCTCAATTTATAGTAATGCTTCTGGTAAAGGATTGGGTTGTGTTCTTCAACAACACGGGAAAGTAATTGCTTACGCATCTAGGCAATTACGGACTCATGAGAATAACTATCCCATGCATGATTTGGAGCTTGCAGCAGTTATTTTTGCACTGAAGCTGTGGAAGCATTACCTCTATGGAGAGAGAGTAGAAATATTTACAGACCACAAAAGTCTTAAATATGTTTTCACTCAGAAGGAGCTGAACATGCGACAGAGGCGATGGCTGGAGCTGATGAAAGATTTCGACATCGACCTGCAGTATCATCCGGGTAAGGCTAATGTTGTTGCAGATGCACTTAGTCGATACCCGATGGCAATGTTTTTGACCAAGGAGCGGTATTTGCTGGAAGACATAGAGAAGATTGGACTGGAGATTGTACTGCCTGAAGAGGAAATGAAGAAACTGGGAAGAGAAGCTATTGTACCAGGAGATGGTTCATCAATGATGCAGTTGCAAGTGCGTTCAAGTCTGATGGACAAAGTCAAGGAGACACAATTCCAAGACGAGAGGCTTTGCAAACTCATAGATCAAGTGCTGGCAGGAATACTTAAAGGATTCTCAATCGCCAGTGACGGAACATTGAGACATGGTACGAGACTTTGCGTACCAACTGGCGAACTAAGGAATGAGCTGATGCAAAAAGTGCACCAGTCGCAGTATGCCATACATCCAGGAGCTAATAAAATGTATTGGGATATGCGTACTGTAGTATGGTGGTATGGAATGAAGAAGGACGTATCCAGGTTTGTGGCTAGATGTTTGATTTGTCAACAAGTGAAATCCAGCAGACCGAGACGAGCAGGACTGTTACAGTCGCTAGACATTCTGGAGTAGAAATAGGAACACATAACGATGGATTATGTGTCAGGTTTGCCTCGATCCCAAGGAGGAAAGGATGCCATTTGGGTTATTGTGGACCGACTGACGAAGTCAGCTCACTTTATCCCCTTCAAGGTTGGTCTATCCACCGAAAAGTTGGCAGCACTGTACATGCAGCATATCTACCGGATTCATGGAGTTCAGGTAAGTATTGTATCTGACAGAGATACCAGATTCACTTCTCACTTCTGGAAGAGCTTGCATGACAGTTTGGGAACACAGTTGAAGTTCAGTACCGCTTACCATCCCCAAACTGACGGACAATCGGAGAGAACCATCCAGGCGCTAGAGGATATGTTGAGATCTTGCGTCTTGGAATTTGGAGGGTCTTGGGAAGACCACTTGCATTTGGTCGAGTTCTCCTACAACAACAGCTACCAAGCTAGCATCGGTATGACTCCGTTCGAAGCACTCTATGGACGTCATTGCCGTACTCCACTTGCTTGGGACGACGTAGGAGAAAGAGTATTGCTTGGACCTGAGATGGTGACCTATGCAGCAGAGAAGGTAAAGGTGATAAGAGACAAACTCAGGATTGCTCAGGACAGACAGAAGCATTGGACTGATACCAGTCGTCGACCATTAGAGTTTGAAGCAGGAGATAATATTTTCGTCAAGATTTATCCTACTAGAGGAACTATCAGATTTGGCAGAACAGGAAAGCTGAGTCCCAGGTACATTAGCCCATTCGAAGTTTTGAGCCGAGTCGGAGAAGTAGCGTACCGATTAGCTCTACCAGCTAATCTTGAAGGCGTGCACAACGTTTTTCTCGTTTCACAGCTCAGACGCTACATCCCGGATCCGAGCCACATCTTGGACCATTCAGAGCTGGAGATTGGACCCAGCCTCACAGTACCAGAAAAGCCAGTGGCAATTTTAGTCATAGGTGAGAAAAAAACCAGGAACTCTGTGACGCCCATAGTCAGAGTTATGTGGCGACACAATTTCCCAGGCGAGTCTACCTGGGAGCGAGAAGACGAGATGCAGGAGCAGTATCCGTATCTATTTGAGACCTGAGGTAACTCCTAACCCTATCCTTTAATTTCGAGGACGAAATTTTCTAAGTAGGGAAGGTTGTAAAACACGTAAAATTTCGGTTAATTAATTGAATAATTTTATTATCAAAATTATTATTATAATCATTATTAATTGTTAATTTAGGAAAATAGTATTTTTAGAAAATTATTATTTCTGGAATTTTTAGTGTTTGGTCTGACCGACCCGAACTTGTCCCGGACCCGTCTCGATCCATTTTGAAATCGAACCCAAACTCGATTTTATCCTTAAGTCCATTAGTTTATAATTATAAGTATAAAATTCTAATCTTATTATTTAAAGAAAAGCAATTCTTTTTTTTCCTTAAACTCTCATTACTCACTCTCTCTTTCTCATTTTTTCAAGTAACCAGCAAATGAGACTTTTCCTTTTATTTCCCTTTCGTTCTCAATCTGCAACCGACCCCTCCCTTTCCAAACCGTCGGCCGACCTCTCCTCTCCAGAAACACCCAGATCATCATCCCTATAAAATCCCTAACCTCTCCCTCTACTTTTCCATCACCCTTCCCAAGCCCTAACCGAGCCCCGACGTTGACCCGCGCCCCTTCGACGATTTCGAGATCCCGTCGGCTCCGCCCGAGCCCGACGACCGCCCAGGCCAAGCGGCGAACCCGCCACTGCTATCCCCGAGCCGTCCACGGCCACCCAGTCCGATCCCGACCGCCCGGCCTCTCGGCTGACCCTCCTCCGCCAGCTTCCAGAGCCGCCCGCCCCGGCGACCCCCTCTGCCGTCTGCCCCATCCGCAGCATCCCGGTCCAGCACCTCCCCGTGCCCAGCTTGTTGTTCCGGAACTGTTGTTTCGGTTTTCCGTGGCCGATCCCGCTTTCCAGCGCTTTTCGTTTTCGTTCCCGAGATTATCCTGCAGCTCCCTGACCAACGGATATTGGGTAATCCCTGTTAATCAGAGTTGTTCGTCCCTCCCGTAGAGTCAATGATGACATGGTCCCCGATCCCGCTATGGGAATCGGATGATTCGTGGTTTCGGATTTTCCGAACTTCCTTTTGGAATGATTCTGTAGCTTTGACTTTGTTTTGTGACTTCTGTGGTTTCTCTGAATTTCCGAGTTAAATTCGGATTCTCCCAAATTATCTAGTATATGGTTCTGTGACCATTTTCTTCTTAGTTTGGTTTTGTGGTTTTTGGTTCCGAATTTTATTTCGGGTTTTCCAAATTTTGTTTCGGAAACGTTCTGTGGTTTTTGGTTATATTTTATGGTTTATAATTTAGCTATCTCTGGTTTGGGATATGTATTTGTGTTGATTGGCATTTTCCCAGGATTGGGTTGTCCCAATTATAGAGGAGGTGCTGCCCAAATTTTCGGAAAATATATTAAAGTTTGAATAAAACTATTTCCAATTTCCGGCCTTTGCAAAACGAATTACAACTTGAATTGTTGGTTTTAAATATGGTTTTTTATCATTTTCGGGCAATGACCGTATCGGTCTGTAGACCCTAGCGAAATGCAAACGAAACCGAAATTTTCGGACGTTGAGGCATAAGCTAGAATGTAACATGATATTTTGGACCAAGTCTGAGACTTATCATATTTTTATATTTTTAAATTAAATTATTATTTTAGAACGTATTACTGGCCAATAGTATTTTGAGTGCAGGTCCTCAGCCTGCTGAATGGACCGCTTTCCGGCGTTTGGAGCTCAACAACAATTTTTAATTAATTTATGTAATAAATTGTAAGGGCATAAGCCCAGTTTTCTATTTCTTTTCTGAGACCTTGTAGTGTGTAGTGTAGCTTTTTCTTTATTTTCTGGGTTGTTTTGGCATTAAACACGTAGAATATAAAAATAAATATTTATTTTTATATAGAAATTTAATGAGATTTTCTCACATTAAGTTCTTTTGTAAGTTAACAGAAATTCATATTTTTCTCATTTAAAGAAAAATCTAGTTTTATATATATATGTTACTAAACTACAAAGTTTTGACAATTAACTTGTAAATGTTATTTTCCCAATTAATCAGTAAATCGACTTTTACCTCGTTAAATAATTAATTGTAGTTCGTAATAATAACGTATTCCGATAGAATAATTTTAACAAATTAAAAACTTGACTAGGATCAATTTTAGAGATTGTAACTAGGACACCTAGATATGGTTCAATGATGATGGTTCTAAGTCAGAACTTCTCAATTGTAGGATTTCGAGGACGAGTCTAATTTCTTCCCCGGAACCGATTTTAAATCCAGTCATAAACTAAGGCAAGTACGGTTATGTTTATTTTTCAATTTAATTAGTAACTGTAATATTGCAAGATTAAACCACATTGCTACACGGAACTCTCATAGAGTATTGATTGTTATTGATTGTGGGATTGGGGGAGTAGTGTAGTGTTCTATGACCAATGCCTTCATATTGCATAATTCTGCGAGCTTACTCCTTTTCACACGAGGATAAGCCGTATCGTATTACTAGGATACTATTGTACAACCCAAGCCGGTCATAAGCATTACATACTCAAATCACATTGTTCTCAATTATGGAAAAGTATTGTTCAAGTATTTCAAACTGTTTAAAATTGTAAATTTCTAATTATTAGTTGAATTGTTAGATTTTCATAATTGTACTTTGCTCCTTTCCTGACTGGATTCCCCACCCCCAATAGGTTCCATTGATGATGCCGAGCTATTAATTAATAGCTATTACGATCCTGAGCTCTACCCAGCTGTGCTGCCAGAGTCCCAATCGGACGATGTTGATCACGAGGCTAATGAGCCAACTATCTAGATAGATGTTATTTCCATTTCTAGTTTCATTATGTTGGAGTGAAGACAATCTATTTCAGTATTTATGTCAGTTGTATTTTTTTCTCTATGTTGAACAAACAAGTTTTTAATATTCGTAATTTTAGAAGTGACAAATATTTTTGTGTTGTTGAGATTACCTGCAAGTGGATACAGCTTATTGCCGCCGTCTCATAACGGTGCACCAGCACCAAGTGGATTTTACACTATAACTCAAGTGTTAGACCCTACCTCTTCCCGGACTGAACGGCAAGCCCCTACAGTAGTACCCGATCCAACTGCCCCACCAGTGCCCATGGACCCCACCGACCTTGTAGGCCTGCTACGAGGAGTGCTTGAGGCACAGAGAACTCAAGCTGAAGCTCATCGCGAACAGACGGCGATTATGAGAGAAGGCATGGAGAATGTCCACAATGTGGCTACGCCTGCACTTGAGAGAGGAGAAGCAGCCCAATTTGAACCAAGGCCTGCTAAAGTCGACGATATTGAAAAATTCAAGAAGCTGGGCCCTCGACCTTTCAAAAGAACTGAGGAAATCATCTACGCCGATGAATGGCTCGACAGTATGGAGCGTCTCCTCAGCGTTGCTCGACTTCCAGGTGACCTTCAAGTTGAAGCTGTGGGACTCCAACTGCTAGATGTAGCCAGCACCTGGTATCGGAATGAACCCTGACTCCAGGACAGACAGCTTGATTGGAACACCTTCAAGAGGTTGTTCCGCAGGAAGTTCTTTCCAACATCAGAGTTGCGGGAGATGGAAAGACAGTTCCAGAATCTGAAGCAAGGAAACATGATGGTTGGTGAATATACGGCTGAGTTTGGTCAACTTAGTCGCTTTGCCAAGAACTTGGTTGCTGACCCTACCGATCGTGCTGAAAGATTCAGGTATGGACTGAGGGAAGAGATTCGCACTCATGTGATCGCAGGCGGCGCCAAGACGTACGAGAGGATCCTAATACGAGCTCAGGATATAGAGAAGAGTCGGCCTGCTAGTTCAAAGAGGGAGTATTCTGGAACTAGCAACTTCCAGAATAACCAGAAGAGGCCCAACCACAACAATAACAACAGGCCTTCTCACCACCACCACCAGCACCATCAGGCAAGGACCAATGATAGAGCGCCTCAGAAGCAGATTCCTGTCTGCGATTTCTGCAAGAGGCCAGGGCATCAAGCGAACATCTACAGGAAGAGGCTAGGATACTGCCTAGTTTGTGGGTCTGCCACCCACCAAGTGAGGGACTGTCCCACGGTATTCAATCGGACCAGGATAACACAGCAGAAGGCTCCTCTACCCACTCAGCAACAACAGTTTGGACAACACCAACAGAAGACTGGGCAAGCTTTTACACTAGCAGCAGATGAGCAAGAGCCAGAGCAGGAACCCACCGCTGATGTCATCACATGTTCCATTTATGTGCATTAACATCCTGCTTTAGCATTATTTGATTCGGGTGCATCACACAATTTTATAGCATCAAAATTCATCTCTGTACACCACCTAGTTACGGGTTTTAGCAAGAAGATATGTAGAGTTATGACTGGTGGTGGACCCATATCCATCACTGAGACCTGTAACTGCCCTATAACTATATCAGGACACAAATTCTTAGCACCCTTATTTGTGATGCCCTTACCTAACTATGATATAGTACTAGGAATGGACTGGTTAAGTAAGCAGCATGCGCTGATAGATTGTCACAGAGGATGTGTAGTCTTCAGCCCACCTGGAGAGCCGGAGTTTGAAATCTCTCGAGCTTCGAAATATATGGAGGGTATTACCTACTCCTCTATCACCGAAGAATCTGGACCTCCTCACCCTATCATAGCAGAATTCATGGACGTCTTCCCTGATAGTCTTCCAGGATTGCCCCCGGATCGAGATATAGAATTCACCATCGACCTAGTTCCCGGCTCTGTCCCTATTTCTCGAGGATGCTACAGAGTCAACCTTAAGGAGGCCAAGGAAATGAAGGACCAGATTAATGAGCTGAAGGCCCTTGAATTTATCATAGATCGAGCCTCACCCTGGGGAGTACCTGTCTTGTTCGTACCCAAGAAGGATGGGACTGTGCGGATGTGCATTGACTACCGGGCATTGAACAACATCACCATCAAGAACAAGTACCCTCTGCCCCGGATCGATGACCTGTTTGATCAACTAAGTGGAGCTAAGTTATTCTCGAAGATAGACCTTCGATCTGGCTACCATCAAATCAAGGTCAGGAAGGAGGATATTCCAAAGACGGCATTCAACACCAAATATGGTCAGTATGAATTTTTGGTCATGCCGTTTGGATTGACGAATGCCCCTGCGGTATTCATGAATCTTATGAAAAAGGTCTTCCATGAATATTTTGATCAGTTTGTTGTTGTCTTCATCGATGACATCCTGATCTACTCAAAGACCGAAGAAGAGCATGAAGAGCACCTAAGGAAATTTTTGGGAACCTTAAGGAGGGAGAAGCTCTATGGTAAGCTATCTAAATGTGAATTCTTCTTAGACAAGGAAGATTTTCTAGGCCATGTTGTCACAGAGAAAAAATTTTGGTGGATCCAAAGAAGATAGCTGCTATTGAGAAGTGGAATACACCAAGTTCAGTTGCTGAAATCAGAAGTTTCTTGGGCTTAGCTGGCTACTACCGAAAATTCGTGAAGGACTTCGCCAGGATTGCTGAGTCGATGACGAAGCTCACAAAGAAGAATGAAGAATTTGTGTGGACTGAAGCTTGCCAGTCAGTATTTGAGGAACTGAAGAAGAGACTTACAACGGCACCGATACTTGCGCTTACCGCAGGTACCGGTGGTTTCTCAATTTATAGTAATGCTTCTGGTAAAGGATTGGGTTGTGTTCTTCAACAACACGGGAAAGTAATTGCTTACGCATCTAGGCAATTATGGACTCATGAGAATAACTATCCCACGCATGATTTGGAGCTTGCAGCAGTTATTTTTGCACTGAAGCTGTGGAAGCATTACCTCTATGGAGAGAGAGTAGAAATATTTACAGACCACAAAAGTCTTAAATATGTTTTCACTCAGAAGGAGCTGAACATGCGACAGAGGCGATGGTTGGAGCTGATGAAAGATTTCGACATCGACCTGCAGTATCATCCGGGTAAGGCTAATGTTGTTGCAGATGCACTTAGTCGATACCCGATGGCAATGTTTTTGACCAAGGAGCGGTATTTGCTGGAAGACATAGAGAAGATTGGACTGGAGATTGTACTGCCTGAAGAGGAAATGAAGAAACTAGAAAGAGAAGCTATTGTACCAGGAGATGGTTCATCAATGATGCAGTTGCAAGTGCGTTCAAGTCTGATGAACAAAGTCAAGGAGACACAATTCCAAGACGAGAGGCTTTGCAAACTCATAGATCAAGTGCTGGCAGGAATACTTAAAGGATTCTCAATCGCCAGTGACGGAACATTGAGACATGGTACGAGACTTTGCGTACCAACTGGCGAACTAAGGAATGAGCTGATGCAAAAAGTGCACCAGTCGCAGTATGCCATACATCCAGGAGCTAATAAAATGTATTGGGATATGCGTACTGTAGTATGGTGGTATGGAATGAAGAAGGACGTATCCAGGTTTGTGGCTAGATGTTTGATTTGTCAACAAGTAAAATCCAGCAGACCGAGACGAGCAGGACTGTTACAGTCGCTAGACATTCTGGAGTGGAAATAGGAACACATAACGATGGATTTTGTGTCAGGTTTGCCTCGATCCCAAGGAGGAAAGGATGCCATTTCGGTTATTGTGGACCGACTGACGAAGTCAGCTCACTTTATCCCCTTCAAGGTTGGTCTATCCACCGAGAAGTTGGCAGCACTGTACATGCAGCATATCTACCGGATTCATGGAGTTCAGGTAAGTATTGTATCTGACAGAGATACCAGATTCACTTCTCACTTCTGGAAGAGCTTGCATGACAGTTTGGGAACACAGTTGAAGTTCAGCACCGGTTACCATCCCCAAACTGATGGACAATCGGAGAGAACCATCCAGACGCTAGAGGATATGCTGAGATCTTGTGTCTTGGAATTTGGAGGGTCTTGGGAAGACCACTTGCATTTGGTAGAGTTCTCCTACAACAACAGCTACCAAGCTAGCATCGATATGACTCCGTTCGAGGCACTCTATGGACGTCATTGCCGCACTCCACTTGCTTGGGACGACGTAGGAGAAAGAGTATTGCTTGGACCTGAGATGGTGACCTATGCAGCAGAGAAGGTAAAGGTGATAAGAGACAAACTCAGGATTGCTCAGGACAGACAGAAGCATTGGGCTGATACCAGTCGTCGACCACTGGAGTTTGAAGCAGGAGATAATATTTTCGTCAAGATTTATCCTACCAGAGGAACTATCAGATTTGGCAGAACAGGAAAGCTGAGTCCCAGGTACATTAGCCCATTCGAAGTTTTGAGCCGAGTCGAAGAAGTAGCGTACCGATTAGCTCTTCCAGCTAATCTTGAAGGCGTGCACAACGTTTTCCTCGTTTCACAGCTCAGACGCTACATCCCGGATCCGAGCCACATCTTGGACCATTCAGAGCTGGAGATTGGACCCAGCCTCACAGTACCAGAAAAGCCAGTGGCAATTTTAGTCATAGGTGAGAAAAAAACTAGGAACTCTATGACGCCTATAGTCAGAGTTATGTGGCGACACAATTCCCCAGGCGAGTCTACCTGGGAGCGAGAAGACGAGATGCAGGAGCAGTATCCGTATCTATTTGAGACCTGAGGTAACTCCTAACCCTATCCTTTAATTTCGAGGACGAAATTTTCTAAGTAGGGAAGGTTGTAAAACCCGTAAAATTTCGGTTAATTAATTAAATAATTTTATTAGCTAAATTATTATTATAATCATTATTAATTGTTAATTTAGGAAAATAGTATTTTTAGAAAATTATTATTTCTGGAATTTTTAGTGTTTGGTCTGACCGACCCGAACTTGTCCCGGACCCGTCTCGATCCATTTTGAAATCGAACCCAAACTCAGTTTTATCCTTAAGTCCATTAGTTTATAATTATAAGTATAAAATTCTAATCTTATTATTTAAAGAAAAGCAATTCTTTTCTTTTCCTTAAACACTTATTACTCACTCTCGCTTTCTCATTTTTTCAAGTAACCAGCAAAGGAGACTTTTCCTTTTATTTCCTTTCCGTTCTCAATCCGCAGCCGACCCCTCCCTTTCCAAACCGGCAACCGACCTCTCCTCGCCCGAAACCCCCAGATCATCATCCCCATAAAATCCCTTCCCTCTTTCTCTACTTCTCCATCACCCTTCCCAAGCCCTAACCGAGCCCCGACGTCGACCCGCGCCCCTCCGACGATTCTGAGATCCCGCCGGCTCTGCCCGAGCCCGGCGACCGCCCAGGCCAAGCGGTAACCCCGCCGCTGCTGTCTCCGAGCTGTCCGCGGCCACCCAGGCCGATCCCGATCACCCGGCCTCTCGGCTGACCCTCCTCCGCTCGCTTCCAGAGCCGCCCGCCCCGGCGACCCCCTCTGTCGTCGGCCCCGTCCGCAGCATCCCGGTCCAGCACCTCCCCGTGTCCAGCTTGCTGTTCCGAAGCAGTTGTTTCGGTTTTTCGTGGTCGATCCCACTGTCCAGCGCTTTTCGTTTCCGTTTTCGAGATTATCCTGCGACTCCCTGACCAACGGATATTGGGTAATCCCTGTTAATCAGAGTACTTCGTCCCTCCCGTAGAGTCAATGATGACATGGTCCCCGATCCCGCTATGGGAATCGGATCGATTCGTGGTTTCGAATTTTTTGAACTTCCTTTCGGAATGATTCTGTAGCTTTGACTTTGTTTTGTGACTTCTGTGGTTTTTCGGAATTTCCGAGTTAAATTTGGATTTTCCCAAATTATCTAGTATATGGTTCTGTGACCATTTTCTTCTTACTTTGGTTCTGTGGTTTTCGGTTTTCCGAATTTCATTTCGGGTTTTCCAAATTTTGTTTCGAAAATGTTCTGTGGTTTTTGGTTATATTTTATGGTTTATAATTTAGCTATCTCTGGTTTGGGATATGTATTTGTGTTGATTGGCATTTTCCCAGGATTGGGTTGTCCCAATTATAGAGGAGGTGCTGCCCAAATTTTCGGAAAATATTTTAAAGTTTGAATAAAACTATTTTCAAATCCCGGCCTTTGCAAAACGAATTACAACTTGAATTGTTGGTTTTAAATATGGTTTTTGTATCATTTTCGGGCAATGACCGTATCGGTTTGTAGACCCTAGCGAAATGCAAACGAAACCGGAATTTTCGGACGTTGAGGCATAAGCTAGAATGTAACATGATATTTTGGACCAAGTCTGAGACTTATCATATTTTAATATTTTTAAATTAAATTATTATTTTAGAACGTATTACTGGCCAATAGTATTTTGAGTGCAAGGCCTCGGAAAAGAAATAGAAAACTGGGCTCACTAGGATACTATTGTACAACCCCAGCCGGTCATAAGCATTACATACTCAAATCACATTGTTCTCAATTATGGAAAAATATTGTTCAAGTATTTCAAACTGTTTAAAATTGTAAATTTCTAATTATTAGTTGAATTGTTAGATTTTCATAATTGTACTTTGCTCCTTTTCTGACTGGATTCCCCACCCCCAATAGGTTCCATTGATGATGCTGAGCTATTGATTAATAGCTATTACGATCCTGAGCTCTACCCAGCTGTGCTGCCAGAGTCCCAATCGGATGATGTTGATCTCGAGGCTGATGAGCTGACTATCTAGATAGATGTTATTTCCATTTCTAGTTTCATTATGTTGGAGTGAAGACAATCTATTTCAATATTTATGTCAGTTGTATTTTTTTCTCTATGTTGAACAAACAAGTTTTTAATATTCGTAATTTTAGAAGTTGTGACAAATATTTTTGTGTTGTTGAGATTACCTGCAAGTAGGTACAGCTTATTGTCGCCATCTCACAACGGTGCAGGCTGGGCATGATCCGATTCGACCCAATAATTTGGGACCGGGTCGTTACAGGTGACTCCGTTCCAGCAAGAACAACTACAAGCCACCATAATCCTGTCAACGGTACAGTAGGAAACTGTAAGCCCCATGAATTTAGGGCTTATTTTTTTCTATTTTATAAATCAATTATTTTGCAATAGATATTATTATTTGATTATTATTTGATTTAATGTTATTTTCCGTGACTTTGATTTCTGGAGCGTCAGGGATGCCAATCTCTGGAAACTCTCTTCATCAGTGTGTAGTAGACAAGATTACCTTCATGTTGATATATCATATCCCATCCAAACTTGTTCCCTTTTACTCTTTTTGCTTCACACAACTTCGGGTCAATTTAGACCATTTGATCATTAAATAATTATTAATTGATTTTTCCACTTTTATCTTTGATCATCATATGCACGTTACCGTGACTTCTAATTTAGGAGCACAAGGCTAGTCATTTTCTTGAAACCAACTCCTCATGCATGATCTACTCGAGACGTCCTACTCCCATGACCTTCGTGTCCCACTCAGAGACACCATCTTGTACTTCATTTGCTTCGCACAACTTTTGTGTCAATTTAGGCCAATTAATTATCTACCGTAAAATGTGACCTGACTTCCAGTTTAATTTTGGGACCCGAAATCGATCCAACCTAGTCGATCTAAAATATGTACATGGCCCACACGAAGCCTACAACCAACATGACACTTGTGTCCCATTTATTTGAGTCCCCACATGTTACTTATTTACCCATGATCATAAATACCTATTTAAATTTAATTATTGTACCATGTCCGATTTTGACCCGACCCGGCTCGACCGAACCCAACCCAAACTTCATGTTGCCCCCTCATGAATACCCACATACACTTTTTCCTACCAAAAATATTGAACACCTAGTCTACCTACTCAAAATATCCTATGTACAACCATTTGATTAAATAATTAAAGGATGACCTACTTTTACAACATTTAATCCAAGCCTTCATTCCACTCCTATTCAATCCCAACCACCCATTCCTAGCATTCACTCACACAACATCCCCCTATGGCCGGCCCTAATTCCCATAAATATTTCTCTCCCCCTCTCATTTTCCCAATAGTACACACACACATATTAACTTTCACTCTCCTCCCAAAACAAACACACCATCACCAACAACAACAGCTCCCCTTCCCCTTAGCTGATACCACCACCCCGACACCACCATCCCCGACATTAGCCTCCTTCCTCCTTCTCCTACTCTTCATCACAACCACCCCCATCATCATCGTAACCATCACCATCTTCATCACCACACACCACCACCACCTTGAACACCACTACCATCATCAACACCACCTCCACCTGCTGGCCGCTCCACCGCCGTCGTCACCATGGCTGTACTATGGCCGCTCCAGGCTAGCGCAGCCCCCCACAGTAGCAGAGCAGCCTTGGCAGCAGCTGCAGCAGCATAGCACAGGCAACAGCAACAGCAACAGCGCGCGCCGTTGTCGGCAGCCGGCACCGCCGCGACCGTCGCCGCCATCGGCGAGCCCCCCTTGGCCGGGCGCACCTCCGGGCAGGCCCCCGTGGCCATCACCCTCTTTTCCGATGCGCCGCATAGCCGATTCGTGCGTTTGGCACGGAATCCCGTCGGCACGAGCTCGGAAACGAACTCAGAATCGTATCTCAAAGCAGCAACTTCGTACATGTTTTTTGAGAAATCTGACCGTTGGATCGACGATTTCTTTGCTCCGTCTCAATCTTGGTATATCCCTCTTAACCCTCCTCAAGTTTCGTCCGTTAATTTTATCGTTTGATACATCAAAACCGGCCACCAAGTTGACACTTTAAATTATATTATTTTTGGATAGTTTTGTGGAGCCAACTTCGTCGGTTCGTATCTCCTCCATCATAGCTCCGTATGATGTGCCACTGGTTCCTATCCGCATCTGGTATAACCCTCTTCCTACCCCTTAAGTTTTGTTTTATTGTGAGCAAGTTTGTTTGGTTGAATTCGATGCCAAAGTTGGCCGTCCGAATTCGTAATTTCCAAGTTGTAAAATTTTATTTTTGAACTCGGGACTCCGGATTTAATTTTTGACACCACAGTAGACTCGTGGCATCGTTCTGGCACGTTTTTAAATATAGTTTGTTAGATTTGGAGGACGTGGGCCCTGGTACGTATTTCGGTGTAAAGCGGGCCCTATAGTCCGGGTCAACGGGACTTTTTGATGCCGGCTCATCGAAATCTAATTCTGGATATACCGTTGACTTCGTATCATCATTCTTGACTCGTTAACATATAATTTGCTAGGTTTTACGGGACATTGGTTCCGGCACGCATTTCGGTGCAAGTCGGATACCAATATCCGAGTCAACGTGTCATTTTGAGATCGGCTCATCGGAATCCAATTTTGGACATACCGTTGAGTTCGTATCGTCATTCTGGACTCGTTGACACATAATTTGCTGAGTTTTGAGGACATTGGCTCCGACACGCTCTTTTGTGCAAATTGGAATTTTAATGTCCTGGTCAACGGACCAATTTGAGATCGGGTCAACGTAATCCAATTCGGGATATACCATTGGGTTCGTATCGTCATTCTGGATTCGTAGACATATAATTTGTTAGGTTTAGTGGACTAGTATTCTTGCACATTTTTTGGTACAAAGCGGGTCCGACACAGACACCGTTTTGACCCGAAATTACCTTTTTGACCCTGTGTCCAAATTGGACTTATGGATAGGCTATCCTAGCTGATTTGACCATTCTGGACACGTTGGTGATGTTTGTTTCATCATCCGACAATGTTTGTAGATATTTCTCTTTGTATTACCTTTTATTATAATTAATTCTTATTAAGTTCGTATTTCGAAATTAGTACAACGAAACTGAGATCAGTCGATTCCAGTGATCTCACATTGCTGAAATTGACAAGATGATCATGTGGATCACTGTGATAAGATTATTAATCTTACCGTTGATTATCTTATCTCGATTTGCGTGTTGTAGGTTTCGATGTACGAATAACGAGGTGCAACTTGATATTTTAATTCTTAGATTAGAGTTGAATATCCTGTTTGACCAAGAAATATGGTATCTTGGTAGGTAAATATTAGGAATAGTATGCTTAAGCTAATTTTGACCTCGGTTGACCAACTTTGACTGCTTTGACCAAAAGTCAACTATTAGTCAACATTAGCCTAGTTTGACCCAGAGTTGACCAGTTGATCAAAAGTCAACTGTAAGTCAACCTTTGACCCAGTTTGACCTGGTTTGACTTGGTTTGACTTTTTGTGACCTAGTTTGACCTAGTGTGACTCAGTGTGACCTAGTTTGACTTAGTTGGACTGAGATTGACCTTGATTACATAGCTTATACTATATAATCCTTTCTAACACTGTTGAACCCTAATTAGCTTATATATATCTCATCTTTAGGTTTGTGGCATCACTTTGAGCATCGACCCCATTTGATAGCTCAGGACCGCAGGCGAGTACATTCACTGATAGTTTTCATTGTCTTGATATCTGCTATATCCGATTAAGTTGTAGTGTCTTACTTGATTCCCGACACGATGGTTCACGGACTAGTATATGTCGGATCCTGTCATGAGATGTTGTTCCTGGATTACTTGGTATATTGGAACATTACTTGACTTGTTACCTGTACTTGTATAGACATGGACTTGGGAGCGGGCTGGCCTCGTGCTCTTGAGTCCTGTATCATGACGTGTCATGTCCGAATCTATTATACTATTCGGGGATGGGGAGTTATTAGTGGTTGTGTGATCAAAATCCCTACTTGTTCTTTACACTTGTACTTGTTACTTGTTCATAGCTATACCCTCGCCTCACGACGGGTAAAGCCTGACCCTACTTATTCATAGCTTTCCATGGTGGCCGGCCTGATCCTACTCTGTTGTACACTTATTCATATCCGGTCAGATGGAAAGCCTGATCCTGATTCCCAAGCCGATCACATAACGTACTAATAATTCATGGCACATTTTATATTTATTTTATTACAGGATGGCTAAGTTCTGTTCAGGAGAAGGGTTACAACCCCGGTCCTTATTTGGTTTACGGGTTGTAACTTGGCTTCCGAAATAGCTCCCAAGTCATCCTATAAATTGTCGTCATATTCAGTACTCACATCCTGTTATATATTTCCTATTGATTTTGTCTTGTATTTCATTATACTGTCTCTTATAGAATTTGTCAATTCATATGGAACTGCTGTTAGTGTTTGTACTTGCTCATTTTTCTGACAGGATAACCGTTGATGTTTACAGAGGACATATTAGCTGATCGCTCTACCTTTTACGGGTATGGCCATGATAGAGTTTGATGAGACATTACCCCTGGAGCCCGTAGATGATATAGCCCCTGTTTAGACTGTTAGATAGGTTTGCCTGGACTGCGATCCAGCTAGTATTTTTAGACTGTAGTTTTTATATTATATTTTGAGTTTCTGTGATGTGTTTATATCTCTGAGCTTGTGTTGGATCTTGAACTCCTTTCCAGTTTTCCTTTCTATCATATTTCCATTTCGTGCTATTTATCCTAGTTTGTCTTGTGATTGAGTTATGCCATATTATACCTCTGTACGTAGATGACATGTACCCTTATATTTTGTCTAGTTGTAGTATTTATTGACGATCTATACAGCGTTCTACCGCCGATTCTGCGGCGTAGGCTGGACGTAACCACGTACTCGTGCCCCTAATCAGGGTGCGGGTCGTGACACATTTTTGTGGTGGCCCATGTAGGTCAGAGTCGTAACTAGTACGATTTCGTAGTCGTGCTTAACTTAGAGCGCTGCTACGAGCCTGCTATTAGGATATAGGTTCTAGGTTATGATAGGAGTTGCTCAATCACAGTTAGGAACTCTTGATAGGTTCCAGGGATAACCCCTGAGAATCTTACTTCGAAAACTCTTGAGTCTATTCCCACTTGCCTCCATTTACACTTCCTTGATTTGTTGTTGATTTTGATTCTTGATGTTCGTTGTTGACTTTGATCTTGCATCGAGATAAATTTTGTGGATTGAATTAAGGTATATCCTGATAAGGTAAATCTCTGCTTTATTTATGGAGATTAAAATTTATCGCAGCCATACAAGCTAGCATGATAAGGACATAGAGCCTGATTTTAGATATGCTTATCCTAGTTATGGAATTTGGATTTTCTTGCATCCATACCGGTTGGCGTGGTAAGAATTCTAGATTACATGATTTTAGGGTGTATACCTTAGTTATGGACTCTATCGTTTATTGCAGCTATGCTTACTGGCGTGGCGAAAATTCTGGCAACATAATTTCAGGAAAACGTATATAGTTATCAGATTATATCTTAAATCGGATCACTTTGTTATGACCAGATGAGCAAGAACAAATTCTTATCATCATTCTTCCCCATCTTGGTTAACTCTGTCTATCTACAGCCACGAGTAAGATTTTCCAACATGATTGTTTTGTGTTCTATCTTTCCTATGATTTGACTAAACTCTTCTTCGCTAACCTCTTGGTTAATTCTTCTTGTCCTTCCCGATAATTGTTGAAAGTGCCTCATGGGTTGATTCAGGAAAGGTTTGAAAAGTATATTTATCCTTGTATTACAGAATCGGGAGTTTGCATCCAAAGAAATACTAGCGAGGTATGACTTCGGATAATGGCATGATGGTTAAATATGTTTTTCGAATTCTACTTGGACCACTCCCTAAGCATTTTGACTAACATCTTCTCCTTTATTTTGCAAAAATTGTTTGGAAATATTTCACGGATTTAGCCAAGTTAAGTTCAGGAACCTATATTATCTGGCATGGCAGCTGTGCACTGCAGCCATCCGTCGTATTATGGAACAAGGAAGTTAATCGCAGCCAGATGCACACTAGCGCGATAGTAACTTCATGTGACGTAATTACGGAGATATATGGTTCTTGAGTTTTACTTCGACTACGTCCTATGCATCTCGTTTTGCCTCGTACTATTTATGGAAGTATTTCGACAATCTTTCCTGTCTTGCTTGACCCTTACCTTGTGTGAATATTGATATGGATTGCTAGACCCGGTCTTAGGCCCTTGTTACCTTCTATTTTTGATGATTGGATAGCCAGACCTTGTTAAAAGATTATGTAGTGTAACTATAAAATGTTATTATGTGTGATTGTGATGAGTATATTTTCTTAAGAATTTATTGGGTTAAGCTTATAGGACAGATATGAGTGACTGACTATAGTGGACTTAGAAACCATTAAGAATGATTAGTTTGATAATATAGATTGGTTTTAAGGTATCTAAGAAGGAGTAATGAAATATTATATTTTATGACTACAGATTTAGGACTAGAATCTTGTGCTTAGGTTTGATGACGTAGTTTATGATAGAAGGACCTTTGTTAAACCTGAACCAAAATACCTGTAGAGAGAAACAACATAGATGATCACAAGGGTAGCACAGTGGGTACTGTAGCCATAGCAGTTGTATGTTTTAGCTTGACCTATTAGATGATTTTAATTTCGAGGGCAAAATTTTTATAAGGTGGGTAGGATGTAAGCCCCCTGAATTTAGGGCTTCTTTTTTTAATTTTATAAATCAATTATTTTGCAATAGATATTATTATTTTATTATTATTTGATTTAATGTTCTTTTCCGTGACTTTGACTTCTGGAGCGTCAGGGATGCCAATCTCTGGAAACTCTCTTCATCAGTGTGTAGTAGACAAGATTACCTTCATGTTGGTATATCATGTCCCATCCAAACTTGTTCCCTTGTACTCTTTTTGCTTTACACAAATTCGGGTCAATTTAGACCATTTGATCATTAAATAATTATTAATTGATTTTCCTACTTTTATCTTTGATCATCATATGCACGTTACCGTGACTTTTAATTTAGGAGCACAATGCTAGTCATTTTCTTGAAACCAACTCCTCATGCATGATCTACTCAAGATGTCCTACACCCATGACCTTCGTGTCCCACTCAGACACACCATCTTGTGCTTCATTTGCTTCGCACAACTTTTGTGTCAATTTAGGCCAATTAATTATCCACCGTAAAATGTGACCTGACTTCCAGTTTAATTTCGGGACTCGACATCGATCCATCCTAGTCGACCCAAAATATGGACATGGCCCACCCAAAGCCTACTACCTACATGATACTTGTGTCCCATTTATTTGAGTCCCCACATGTTACTTATTTACCTATGATCATAAATACCTATTTAAATTCAATTATTGCACCATGTCCGATTTTGACCCGATCCGGCTCGACCGAACCCAACCCAAACTTCAGGTTGCCCCCTCATGAATACCCACACACACTTTTTCCTACCAAAAATATTAAACACCTAGTCTACCTACTCAAAATATCCTATGTACAACCATTTGATTAAATAATTAAAGGATGACCTATTTTTACTACATTTAATCCAAGCCTTCATTCCACTCCTATTCAATCCCAACCACCCATTCCTAGCACTCACTCACACAACATCCCCCTATGGTCGGCCCTAATTCTCACAAATATTTCTCTCCCCCTCTCATTTTCCCAAAAGCACACACACACACATATTAACTTTCTCTCTCCTCCCCAAACAAATACACCATCACCAACAACAGTAGCTCCCCTTCCCCTTAGCTGACACCACCACCCCGATACCATCATCTCCGACTTCAGCCTCCTTATCCTCCTTCTCCTACTCTTCATCACAACCACCCCTATCATCATCCTAACCATCACCATCTCCATCACCACACACTACAAAAAAGAGGCCTTTTGTGACGACACTATTAGATACGCTCATTTAAAAAGTCCTAAAAGATGAATATTTGGGACGATTATTTACTTTGTAATAAAAGAAAATATTATTTTGGACGGATTTGTAAATGGACTAGTTCATTTGAAACTACGAAATTATTTCGTCCCAAAAAAGTCTGGACGGAAAAGAACAATAATATGCGGCCAAAATTTTGCTAACCTCTCATTTTGGTTTGTTCTTTGGATCCTCATTCAAGGGTTCATATCAAATACCTAATATATCTCCTCTTTTAAACAAGCAGCCATCCCAAACCTTGCCTATCATTTTCTTCCTCAAGCTCAAGAAAAATTCATCCCTAATCCTAATCTATTTCTCCCTCTCCCCCATAAATCTCCATAACAAAAGCCCTAACCCTAAACATCATTTACTCTTCATCCTAAGCTCCAACCCCCTTTCATTACTCATCTTCCTCCTCCAGATCTGGTTCTGGGGGTCTAAAAGGAGGCTAGGGGATTGGAAGAGGCGAGGATGATGGGAAGAAGGCGAGGCTGGTCTACAAGATGTTGTTCATATGGTGGGAGGTAGCGTTGACACACATGGTGGCGGAGAGAAAGGGGATGAAGGAGGACAACGACCCGTTGAAAGGGTGTAAGATAAGTTCTTGTTAGGGTTTGGCAAGGAAAGAAGAAAGAGGGTTATTTTGAAGGTGATCGAGATCGGGCATCGCCAATTCATGTCAGTCCGGTACACTCCTTTGTAATTTGTATCAGTGAGTACGCTTTTTTTTTCATTTCTTTTGTGTTAGAAGATAATTCCCTCTTTCCAATTTTAGTTTTTAGAGCATTCGTTATCTATGTACATGATTAGGGGTTTATGGAGTAGCTGGCATTAAAAATATATTCTAATTGAAAATCATGGCTTAGTTCTAAAAATTGGAACTGTTCTAAATATTTTTGAGAATGAAAAATGATAGTGCTTCAACACAAGTAGAACTATTCGTCAAACCATTCAATTCAAAAGTTGTTTAATTC
Organism: Iris pallida; assembly: GCA_029216955.1. Taxonomy (NCBI): domain Eukaryota; kingdom Viridiplantae; phylum Streptophyta; class Magnoliopsida; order Asparagales; family Iridaceae; genus Iris; species Iris pallida. Next base: position 3,846,274 of record JANAVB010013397.1, on the reverse strand, counting down.
AAAACAACTCATACTTTGCTATAGTTGAAGAAGTCAAACATCTAGGTCATTGTTTTAGAAGATTAACAAACCCTTCCAAGATCTTTAGCAGATAAGATAATGAATTTTATACAACCTTATGTAGACTTCACTGAATATGACAATTCGGGTAAGTTGTAATCAAGATCTTAGGTCAGTTGTTGACTAAAATCTTAAATATTTAGATGATCGAGATACATGTTTCAATATATTAATTTACCTTATTGGCCCAAATTGTTATAATAAATACTGGATACAAGTCATAAATATCAGATTTATTAACTATGATATCATTTAAGAAAATGTTTAGTTTTATTAGTATTGCTACTAGATTTGAAACATTGGATACACTACTCTCATCTTCCTCTAAAAATAGAGAATATTAGAAATTAACTAATCATACCATCACAGTATTTATGTAAACTTTTGATTTTTATTCCTGCGACATATGAGTCAATTTTGGAAGCCTCAACTAGAACTGGATTATGATGTTAGAATTTATTAAAAAATTCAAATTAGGATGCTTGTGTGCGTTACTAATATGAATTTTGTAGTTTCTACTTTATTCAATCTATAAGACATGATCATATAGACAAACATGTTGCATATGCCTACTCAACTTTCCAATGTGCTTAAAAAGATGCACCAAATGTCTCCACTAAACACACAGGTTGTAGAGTAGCACACTTTCACAAAGAAAAAAAATGTTACAATGTAACAAATATTAGGCCTGTCACTTGACCTGTGGGTCAGCAAGCACAAAATCTTTAGTTCAGATTAGTCTAGGCTCAAAAAAATTAGAAGAGGGATGTGTCTATTGTAATATAAAGATTCTTATGAACTCTGATATGGAAATAGACATAAAAAACTTTAATGACAAAAATTCTATGGAGTTGCACGCAAGTACCCCCCCCCCCCCAAATATTTTTGTGATTTGGGCCTGTGTGATATTGCACATGCATATTGGGACAACCAACCAAACTGCACAGACTTAATGAGATTTCTTTATCACAGTTTTAATCATATAATCAAAGGGTTTACACCATCTAATTATACACTTTGGACATTACATTCATTTGATGAAATGTCTACATAGTTTCGGCTCCTTCCATGGTTATGCTTTGTCATGTTAGAGTGAAGGAACAAACAATAACAAACTACTACCAACGAACTGCCAATAGATGTATAACGATGGAATTCCTATTCATGATAACCATATCCCTTAACTATGTTATCATATATTTTTCAGGAGCTTCCATTAGATTTATCTCCAATTTTGAACTAAAAATAAAATTAAAAATAGAAAGTAATTCTACTTTTTGCAAATTTCTAAATATATTTATGAACTGCCATAAGTCTTTAGAAATTTTTATAAATCAGTCATGGCAGTAGAGAAGCATAACGAGGCGACGACGGATGATGTAGAACACATCTTGATTTTTGCATAAATGTCATTTGCCATCGGTTTCAAGTTTCTATAACATTCACCATAGCAAAGGGTCTAACAACTTATAATGTTGGTAATAGAACTTGTTGAAAAATGAAAACTTATAACATGCAAAAAAAAAAGTTTTCTCGATGACAATATTACTTCTATAAATTCAAGTATGAGTAATAATCAACAGTATTACTTTTATAAATGCTAGTATGAGTAATATATGGAACATAATGTTTATATTGCTACATATTACAATATTTTACTACTTCATGACAGCCTTCATGTATGCTTTGAGCCCAAGAATAGCATGTGCATAGACATACACATTTAAAGCTTTCTTATTTAAGATTATAGTCACAAATTTGAGCCTTCAATAGCTTAATTATCCTATTATAATTATAGGTAATATATTAAAAATTAGGTGCTCGATGTATCAGTGTATTATGAATTATATAGTTGCAGGAATTATATTATCTCTTTAGAAGTTCCAAACTGCAGTATCTCTAGGACAACAGACTTATGTAAACATTGTAGTATATATGGTCATGGTATTCTCATATGCACTGCCATAAATTATATACATAAGTTTGTTTAGTTTATGTATAAACATTGTACACACTGGGTCATGGTATTCTTATATGAGTTGCCATTTTTTTTTAATATATATGGCCTTTTGTTAACTGATTATTTTTTACTCATATTTGCAGGACTTTCAAAAGAGTTTTGAGCTGATTTTTACAAATGATGGGAGATGTCGCTTAAGGAGAAAGCATTTTCGGTTTACTTTGGGTTTGTTTTGTAAATGATGGTAGATGATGCTTAATAATGTAAAGTATTTTAGATTTATTTTGTAAATGATGGTAGGTGAACGCTTAATGATGTAAAGCGTTTTGAGTTCATGTTATAAATGATTGGAGGACGCTCAATGATGTAAAGCACTTTGGTTTCCATTAATTAGTAAACGATTGGATATGACATTTAATGATGTTTGATAAATACCTTTTTTTGTTAAAGTACTTTAGAGTTTACAATATGCATTTGATCTTAAATAGTTAGTTATATATGGTTGTTGTCATATATGTATTTTAGTTGTACGTTTTACAGGAAGAACATAGGAACAATAAGTTTATAATAAATGTGACAGTTGTTGTAAGGTTTTGGGACGGATTTATAATTGTCCTAAAAGAGAATTGTATTCTTTTGTGACTATTCTCCTAAATTATTAGGACGATTTTAATCCGTCATTTAACAACATTTAGGACGGTAATATTCGTCCTTTAAGTTTTTGCCACGCCACCATAATAGTACCGTTTAAATCCGTCCCAACTATCGTCCCAAATAATATTTGGGACGATATAGGCTCTTTTTAAAACGGTTTTTGGTTGTCCCAAAAGGTCACTTTTTTTGTAGTGACACACCACCACCACCATGAACACCACTACCATCATCAACACCACCTCCACCTGCTGGCCGCTCTGCCGCTGCCGCCGCCGTGGCTGCGCCGTGGCCGCGCTGCCGCGCCAGGCCAGTGTAGCCCCCCCCCCAAGCAGCAGTAGCAGCAACGTAGCACAGGCAATGGCAGCCGATGCCGCCGCGGCCGTCGCCACCGTCGGCGAGCCCTCCTTGGCCTGGCGCACCCCCGGGCAGGCCCCCGTGGCCACCGCCCTCTTCCCCGATGTGCCGTATAGCCGATTCGTGCGTTTGGCACGAAATCACGTCGGCGCGAGCTCGGAAACGAACACAGAATCGTGTCTCGAAGCAGCAACTTTACGCACGTTTTTTAAGAAATTCGACCGTTGGATCGACAATTTCTTTGCTCTGTCTCATTCTCGATATATCCTTCTTCACTCCCCTCAAGTTTCGTTCGTTAATTTTATCGTTTGATACATCAAAACCGGCCACCAAGTTGACGCTTTAAATTGTGTTATTTTTGGACAGTTTTGTGGAGCCAACTTCGTCGGTTCGTATCTCCTCCATCGCAGCTCCGTCTGGCGTGCCACTGGTTCCTATGTACAGCTGGTATAACCCTCTTCCTACCCCCTTTAAGTTTCTTTTCATTGTGAGCACGTTTGTTTGGTTGAATTCGACGCCAAAGTTGGCCGTCCGAATTCGTAATTTCCAAGTTGTAAAATTCTATTTTTGAACTCGGGACTCCGGATTCAATTTCTGACACCACAAGTAGACTCGTGGCATCGTTCTGGCATATTTTCATATATAGTTTGTTAGATTTGGAGGACGTGGGCCCTAGCACGCATTTCAGTACGAAGCGGGCCCCACAGTCCGGGTCAAGGGGACTTTTTGATGTCGGCTGATCGGAATCCAATTCTGGATATACCGTTGAGTTCTTATCGTCATTCTAGACTCGTTGATATATAATTTGCTAGGTTTTAGTATACATTGGTTCCGGAACGTATTTCGGTGCAAGTCGGATACCAATATCCGGGTCAACGGGTCATTTTGAGATCGGCTCATCGGAATCCAATTCTGGACATACCGTTGAGTTTGTATCGTCATTCTGGACTCGTTGACACATAATTTCCTGAATTTTGAGGATATTGACTTTGACACGCTTTTCCGTGCAAATCAGAATTTCAATATCCTGGTCAACGGACCAATTTGAGATCGGGTCAACGGAATCCAATTCTGGATATACTGTTGGGTTCGTGGATATATAATTTGTTAGGTTTAGTGGACTAGTATTCTTGTACATTTTTCGGTGCAAAGCGGGTCCGACACGGACACCGTTTTGACCCAAAATTACCTTTTTGCCCCTGTGTCCAAATTGGACTTATGGATAGGCTATCCTAGCTGATTTGACCATTCTGGATACGTTGGTGATGTTTATTTCATCATCCGACAATGTTTATAGATATTTCTTTGTGTATTACCTTTTATTATAATTAATTCTTATTAAGTTCGTATTTCGGAATTAGTACAACGAAACTGAGATCAGTCGATTCCAGTGATCTCACATCGCTGAAATTAACAAGATGATCATGTGGATCACTGTGATAAGATTATTAACCTTACCGTTGATTATCTTATCTCGATTTGCGTGTCGTAGGTTTCGATTTACGAATAACGAGGTGCAACTTGATATTTTAATTCTTAGATTAGAGTTGATCCTGTTTGACCAAGATATATGGTATCTTGGTAGGTAAATATTAGGAATAGTATGCTTAGGCTAGTTTTAACCTCGGTTGACCAAGTTTGACTGCTTTGACCAAAAGTCAACTGTTGGTCAACATTAGCCTAGTTTGACCCAGAGTTGACAAGTTGACCAAAAGTCAACTGTTAGTCAACATTAGCCTAGTTTGACCCAGAGTTCACCAGTTGATCAAAAGTCAACTGTAAGTCAACCTTTGACCCAGTTTGACCTACTTTGACTTGGTTTGACTTCCTGTGACCTAGTTTGACCTAGTGCGACTCAGTGTGACCTAGTTTGACTTAGTTGGACTGAGATTGACCTAGATTACATAGCTTATACTATATAATCCTTCCTAACACTGTTGAACCCTAATTAGCTTATATATATCTCATCTTTAGGTTTGTGGTATCACTCTGAGCATCGACCCCATTTGACAGCTCAGGATCGTAGGTAAGTACATTCACTGATAGTTTTTATTGTCTTGATATCTGCTATATCCGATTCAGTTATAGTGTCTTACTTGATTCCCGACAAGATGGTTCACGAACTAGTATATGTCGGATCCTGTCATGAGATGTTGTTCCTGGATTACTTGGTATATTGGTACATTATTCGACTTGTTACATGTACTTGTATAGACATGGACTTGGGAGCGTGCTGGCCTCCTGCTCTTAAGTCCCGTATCATGACGTGTCATGTCCGGATCTATTATACTATTCGGGGATGGAGAGTTATTAGTGGTTGTGTGATTAAAATCCCTACTTGTTCTTCACATTTGTACTTGTTACTTGTTCATAGCTATACCCTCGCCTCACGACGGATAAAGCCTGACCCTACTTGTTCATAGCTTTCCATGGTGGCCGGCCTGATCCTGCTCCGTTGTACACTTGTTCATAGCCGGTCAGATGGAAAGCCTGATCCTGATTCCCAAGCCGATCACATAACGTACTAATAATTCATGGCACATTTTATATTTATTTTATTACAGGATGGCTAAGTTTTGTTCAGGAGAAGGGTTACAACCCCGGTCCTTGTTTGATTTACGGGTTGTAACTTGGCTTCCGGAATAGCTCCCAAGTCATCCTATAAATTTTCGTCTTATTCAGTACTCACATCCTGTTATATATTTCCTGTTGATTTTGTCTTGTATTTCATTATAATGTCTCTTATAGAATTTGTCAATTCATATGAAACTGTTGTTAGTGTTTGTACTTACTCATTTTTCTAACAGGATAACCGTTGATGTTTACAGAGGACATGTTAGCTGATCGATCTACCTTTTAGGGGTATGGCCAGGATAGAGTTTGATGAGACATTACCCCTGGAGCCCGTAGATGATATAGCCCCTGTTTAGACTGTTAGATAGGTTTGCCTGGACTACGATCCAGCTAGTATTTTCAGACTGTAGTTTTTATATTATATTTTGAGTTTCTGTGATGTGTTTACATCTCTGAGCTTGTGTTGGATCTTGAACTCCTTTCCAGTTTTCCTTTCTATCATATTTCCATTTCATGCTATCTATCCTAGTTTGTCTTGTGATTGAGTTATGCCATATTATACCTCCGTACGGAGATGACAGGTACCCTTATATTTTGTCTAGTTGTAGTATTTATAGACGACCTATACAGCGTTCTACCGCCAATTCTGCGGCGTAGGCTGGACGTAACCACGTACTCGTCCCCCTAATCAGGGTGCGGGTCGTGACAGAAACCCAGACCCAAGTACCACCAACCAGCCCGACTGGAAAGACCATTGTAGTACTACTATAAGGAAATATACCACCACCCCCACTCCTATTCCCTCAGAAGTTTCCACCTCACTCCGACCCAGATGCCTCCGCCACCGGCTGATCGAAACCCTACTACCCAATTCATGTATGCCATGATGTAGGATCAACAGCAGCAGACTGGGCTGATAAGGCTAGCATGATGACAGCACTACCTATACCCCCACCTTTACCTCCGGCCCCGGTACCAGCACCAGTACCATCACCACAACCTTATGAGGGCTCTATCAAGGACTTCAACGATATGAAGCCGAAACCCTTCAAGGATATTGAAGAACCACTAGAGGTCTCTGCATGGCCTATTAGCACGAAGAAGCTACTGAAGGCATCACAGTTACCAGTAGAATTATGGATGATAGCAGTGGACTTACTTCTAGAGGACAACTCTCACTACAGGTGGAAGGCAGAATTGAGACGACTAGGCACCGATTAGACATGGAAGGAGTTTTATGATCTGTTCAACGAGAGATTCTTTTCCATACATGTTTGAGACATCCTCTATGACCAGTACCTCCATATATATGAAGCAAGAGAAGATGTCAGTGGATGAGTACGACGCGGTTTAGCCGCCTGAGCATTCAGTATGATATTGATTCTGGTAGAGTGAGAGAGAGCAAAGAGATTCTATCAGGGCTAGCACCAGAGCTCAAGATTTACACTACCATACAATCTAGAGTCTCTTCTGTAGCCATTTTCGAAGAGGCTCGTAGCCAGGTGCTCTTTCGCAAGGAGACACAGCAGACACCGAGATGCCCTACTCCAGTAGTTACACCAGCTAGAGTGAACCATGGCGGACCTATCCGAAGACCCATGGCACAGCCACAGTAGAGGGACATGCCATACCAGAAGCCCACCTACAACTATTGTGGAAAGCAAGGTCACTTTAGGAATGACTGCCGACTTTGCCTTAGGTTATGTATGAGATGCTGATCAGGACAACACATGGCTAGAGATTGTCTCGAGCAGTAAGCCCTTGAACATGCTCAACAAGACTTGAGGCCCACAGCTCCAGTACTTCTGGAACCACGACTAGTTTAGCAGGTGTCGAGGCTCATGGCCCCAGCAGTAGGAGCACCTCGCCCACCATTACCTTCCAGGCAGTACAGTACAACATGGCCAGAGCTTATGGCCCCAGTCAGAATTACAAACAAGCTTTTTCGCTAGCAGTAGAGGATACAGAAGCAGAAGGGGAAGTCATATATAGCAGGTATTATATTATTTTCTACATTTCCTACTATTGTATCATTTGACACTGGAGCCACATACTCATTCATAGCCACTAGTTTTGCAACTAGACACAGTATTCCCACTACACCACTGCCTAAAAATATTTGAATTCTCTCTAGGGGAGGAATAGTAGATGTAAGTAGCATTTATAGACTTTGTCATGTAGTAATATATGGTAGAGAGATAAAGGCATGATTTTTGGTTTTTCCTAGGCCAAATTTTGATATAGTTCTTGGGATGGACTGACTGAGCCAGTATTATGCCCCCCTTGACTGTCATAGAGGTAGGATTGTCTTTAGACCACCAAATGAGATCGAATTCGAGTTCATTAAAGAAACGAAAGAAATAAGTGACCCACCTACATTAGGGACTCATATGAAGGTGGATCACATTTCTCAATATCCTATCGTCACTGAGTTCCAATATATATTTCCAGAAGAGTTGCCATTGCCACTCGATAGAGACATCAATTTTTCTATAGAACTCATTCCAGGAGTCGAACCTATCTTATCTCGAGTATACCGGCTAAAACCCAAGGAGTTAGTAGAAATGAAGACTCGGATAGACGAATTGCTAGAGAAGGGCTTTATCCATGCCAGTGTGTCACCATGGAGAGCACCCATCTTGTTTATGCTAAAGAAGAACGGGACAGTGTGCATGTGCATAGATTACAGACCTCTGAACGCAGTGACAGTGAAGAACAAGTACCTCTTACCACACATCGATAATCTATTCGATCAGTTTAGTGGAGCCAACATATTTCCAAAATTGACTTGCGGCTAGGCTATCACCGTTGAAGGTCCGGAAGGAAGATATTTCAAAAACTGCATTCAGATCGAGATATGAACACTACGAGTTTTTGGTAATGCCATTCGATTTGACTAATGCCCTAGCAGTCTTTATGAATCTCATGAATAAAATATTCCATCAGTACTTGGACAAATTCGTGGTTGTCCTTATCGACGATATTTTAATATACTCAAAAAGTCACGAGAAGCACGAGCAACATTTACAAATAGTCTTAGGAACCTTGAGGAATGAGCAACTTTACGCGATGCTTAGCAAACACGACTTCGTTCTCGAGAAGGTTTGGTTTCTTGGGCATATCGTCACGGGAGACGGCATATCGGTAGATCTAGAGAAAATCACAGCAGTCAAGACATGGCCCATTCCCACTTTAGCCTCCGAGGTGAGAAGTTTTCTCGAACTTGCGGGTTATTACCGAAGGTTTATGGAAGATTTCTCACGGATAGTTGGACCAATGATTCAGTTGACTTCAAAGAATTAGAGTTCATATGGACGGACGAGTGTCATGCCGCTTTTGATGAGTTGAGGAAGCGCTTGACCACTATACCCATTTTGGTCGTTCCATCAGGACCTGGAGGATTCATGATCTATAGTGATGCATCCAAAAGGGGATTGGGATACATGTTGATGCAGTATGGACGAGTAGTAGCATATGCATCGAGGTAGTTGAGAGTGCATGAGAAGAATTATCCAACCTTTGATTTGGAGGTTGCAACAGTCATCTTCGCTCTGAAACTTTGGAGACATTACTTGTATGGCAAAAAGTTAGACATGTATACCAATCATAAAAGCCTCAAGTATGTTTTCACATAAACAGAGCTGAACATGCTGCAACGTCGTTGGTTGGAGCTGATGAAAGATTATGAGATCAAACTGTACTACCATCCAGGCAAGGCTATCATTGTAGCAGATGCGTTAAGCCGTAAGCCCATGGCTTATTTTTTGACCACATAAAGGGAGTTATTAGAAGACTTGTAGAAGCTTGGAATAGAAGTCGTATTGCCCAGGACTGATGACATACTAGCCAATCTACAAGTACAATCATCGATAGTAGAGAGAATCAAGGCAACCTTACCCACAGACACTAGATTTCGAAGACTTAGAGAAGGACCGAAGCAGGAGAGCAAACTGGATTGAGGATCCATCCGGATGGGACACTACGATGTGGAGATCATCTATATATTCCAAACAGAGAGCTTCAGTAGAAACTGATAGCTGAAGCACATAGCTCAATCTACTCCATACACCTCGGAAAAACTAAGATATACAGAAACTTGCGGTAGCACTATTGGTGGCACAAAATAAAGCGGGAGATAGCTCGTTTTGTGGCCATGTGTTTGGTATGTCAACAAGTGAAGGCAGAGCACCAGATGTCAGCTATGTAGGACCGTTTAGCACATCTAGAAGGAGGTGAATAGAGTGTATGCGTGTACAACAAAAATTATCAAAATTAAAAATAAGCAGCTATATACTATGGTAGGTAAATGACAGTAAATAATATGTGGTAAAGTAAGTGTCAAGAAATCAACTCAGTAACACAGCGATGTATACTGGTTTTTCTCTCAGAGGACTAGTCCAGTCTCGAGTACTCTTGCTCGATGTTAATCCACTATGGCATAAGCTAATTGAGGACTTATAGTCTCTTACAACACCGTGCTTGGTGATGAACACACGACCGACTCCAGAGGATGATTTTAAAAACTCGATCATTTTCTGAAATACAGCCTTTGATACAGCTCTTTAGTACCAAAAACTCTAGATTGAACAGAACTGTACTGGCTTTGGCTAAGAGTGGTATAGGCTTGATTTGAAAGCTTTGCTCATAGAAAATAATTTAGAATAGATAGAAAAGAGAGTGAATGAGTGATTTAAAATGATAAAAGTTTATCTCTATTTATAGCATTTTTGTACACCGAATTCGGGCAGAGTTTGGGCTGAGTTCGGATGCAGAAATCTCGCATTCGAACGTTGGATGCAGATTTGGTGGGATTTCAAAAATAAATGGAAACTGACCTGGCTAAACTCGGGCTGAGTTTTGTCCAAGTTCTGCCTAGGTTAAGTCAGAACTTTTGGACCAAATCTGTTGGGTTTTGGGCTTTTTGGATGTGTGGACTTTTTGGATATAGATAGGTAGGTTATTTTTTGTGGACTTTGAGAAAAACCTAAGCCAGTACCAATCCCGATCAACCTCACATATTTTCTTACACTCAATAAAAGATAAAATTACAGATAAAATATGAAATGTTTGATCTTGATTCCAGTACGATTGGTTCTTGATGACGATACAATGTTTGTACTTTGTAGCAGTAGGAAGTAGAAGCAGTAAGACGTTAATACAGACGTTCTTCTCATTTAAAACCTATAATTTTGTAGCAGTATGTATATTTTGCGTATTGACCAAAGTTGACATTAATTATCAAAATCAGGTGTGATCATTAACCAATGGGCCGACAATCTCCACTATTTTTGTAATTGACAAACATTGAGTCTATACAAAAATATAACAAACGATATGTAACTTTGAAAAATTTATACCTGACTTGTGAATCGAAAAACTTTTGGTTCTTTTGGTATATACTCTTTATCCCCCTTTGTCATGTACTCATAATATGGCTCCCCCGTAATTTTATGAAGCCAACATTAACAATGAAAGAAGAGAGTGATATCCACAAAATATATGAATGAACCAAGTCAATATCTTAGGTAAAATGACATCAACAATAGTAGTAGCAAAAATGTGAGTAATAGATGGAAACCAACTAATATAGCAACTACAACTAAGATAAAACAACTACAACTGAAGTAAGTCCAAAGTGCAAAATCATAGAAAGTCCAAAAGTTAAAAAAAACAAAGTGTTACTACAAGATCATCAAATGCCAAATATGTCCACAAAATACTAAGCCAAAAACTAAATCAAATATCAGCATCATCACCGGAGGCATCACCAGGAGGCTTTGGATCAACATAAGCTGTCATCGGATCAAAGAATCCGAAAGTAGGATGATCCTCAAGTCTCGGACCGTCGAAACTAGGATGACGAAGGATAGAAGCTGGAACAGAGGATGGTGTGCCAATGTCCACTGAATGTCAGCTACAATATTTTTTAAGACTAGGGACTGAGAAATATGGTGGCACTCAGCATCGGTAAGGCGAGTCAGAAGGGTCTGATGATGCTGTCACATCGAACCTCTGATATAGCTTGTCAAAATGATAGCTTGGAGCTGCAGGGCTGGAGCTGTGGCTAGATCAGGTGGAGGTGGAGCACCACTGGGTGGAGGTAAAGGGTGAGGATATTTCCTAGATCTAAACAGCTCAGAAGGCGATCCAAATATAGGATAAATGTCTAAGCCAATACTGAATTTTTGGAAGACCACTGCCAGATGCATAGGGTAAAAAAGGTTGCGGCCTGCCCTCCAACAACTGACCATACCAGATATCATGGTATTGGGAACAGAAAATAGGACTAAAGTCGATGTGGTACATAGCCGATAACTCTAAAAAGGTGATCTTGTCAGTGGGTCCCATCTTAGGTAGCAAAGAAGAATATATAATGTGATGGAGTTCATAGAAATGCTGGTTGAGGTGACGTTCAGTGGGTCCCATCTTAGGTAGCAAAGAAGAATATATAATGTGATGGAGTTCATAGAAATGCTGGTTGAGGTGACGTGCGATCAACCTTGTCCGGGGAACCGGAGTAGGATGGCACCGCGCTATTTTTTAACGACTCAAGTGTCATGTCAGCAGGAAGTTGAACTTTGTTAATATCGACTAGAGCGTTGTCGTTGTCATGCATATAGAAATATTTGCTGAAGTCTGCCGAGTTGAATTTAAGTTCCTTGCTGCTGACACATGAATAAATACTGTCGTCTGCTTCTTGCAAGTTGCAATAGAACACAAGGACAACATTTTTATAAATTTGGCTCGAATCTTCTAAAATGTCTCGGAGCATTAAGTTTTTAGTGGTTACAGTACATTCTGAGAGAACATTGAAACTAAAAGATTTTCTCTGGAAAATTTATCAGTATCGAAATTGATCGAACCAAGCGGTTGATCTCTCGGATGATACAAATAGCTTAGGGTCATAGTCCTCTTCGTCATTGGGATGAGCGGGACTGAACACATTAACTGGTCCGTACTCTGATGTGGAGGATGAAGCAATATCTCTTTAATAGAATCCCGACACCGAGTTAGGGTTAGTGTTTTGAGGCTCATGGTCGACTGTGCTTTGAAGAAGAAGATGAAAAGGGGGTGCTGAAATGCTGCTATTTAATAGAATCCCGACACCGAGTTTGGCCCGAACTCGGTCAGAACTTGGTCCGAGTACGGCTACTTGGATTTTAGGTCATTTTTATGTGTATAAATGGTAGAAATAACTCAATAAATTTTAGTTCGTTAATTTAATTAATATTCATCATCTTGGGTTAGCTGTAGGGGCCGGATCCCAGCTACCGGTAGTCCAAAGACTAATATATCGTGTCGCTTCAGGCTATTTATGCTTGTAAGATAGAAGAACCCTTTCAGCTTGTATCCAAAATAACTTTAATTAATAAATTGCTGATTATCAATTTTTAAGTATTTTTATTAATTATAACGCATTATGACTCTGAAAGTTCAAGTATGCCTAACTCGCGACGCAAATAATTGAAACAATCTTCAACTAGTGATTTTGTGAAAATATCTGCTAGTTGATGGTCTGTGTCAATAAATTCTAAACAGATTGTTGGTGATCACACAAAAAATGATGACGTATTTCTATGTACTTTGTGCATGAGTGACACACTGGGTTCTTAATCAAGTTGATAGTGCTAGTATTGTTACAATAAATAGAAATATTTGTGTAGTACAGATTATAGTCTTCCAGGGTTTGCTTCATCCAAAAAATCTGAGCACAACAGCATCCTGCGGCTATATACGCAGACTCAGTTGTTGATAGCGCTACAGAGTTTTTCTTCTTACTAAACAAAGAGACTAAATCTTTTTCTAAGAAATGACATATACCGCTAGTTCTTTTACGGTCTACCTTGCATCCTGTAAAATCAGCATCTGAATAACCGATTAGGTCAAAAGATGTAGTTTTGGGTTACCATAAGCCGACTGTAGAAGTTCCTTTAAGGTATGGAAAGATACGCTTAACGGCACGTAGGTGTGATTCCTTAGCATTACCTTGATATCTTGTACAAATGCAAACGCTAAACATTATATTAGGGCGACTAGTAGTTAAGTAAAGTAAACTACCAATCATACCTCGATACCTATGCTGGTCGGCTAGTTTGACACTTTCATCAATATCAAGTCGTGCTGATGTAGCCATTAGCATATCGATAGGTTTTACATTGTCGAAGTCAAACTTCTTTAGTAAATCCTTCGTGTACTTGGTTTGATTGATGAATATTTCCTGTGAGTGTTGTTTGATCTGAAGTCCTAGGAAGTAGTTGAGCTCTCCCATCATACTCATTTCAAACTCATTCAGCATACACTTAGCAAAATCTTGACAAAGTTCCCAAACTTGTTTCTCTCAAATTGATTAAGTTCCTTTTGCATGGCATCAATCCAAAACTCATCAGAAAAAGCATATGCTACTATCTTAGGTTCCACTTGGAAAATGAATGATACATTTGCTGCTATATCTCTAGTAGAAGAACACGTACTTATGCCTTTAGATACATCACCTTATATGAGTGTCTTTGGATGGTCTGGGATGAATTTTATTCTCTTAGGTAGACCTTCCAGATAGCTCTCATTGGTAGCAGTATCTTCGGGTGTCTTGGATTTGTTTTATACATCCTCATCATCACTGTTGCTAGATCTCTAACTATTAAGATAATCAAAAGTAACATTAATAGATTCACTACTAAAATCTGTCAAATCAGCGACGCCTCAATACGTCGCTAAAAAGGGAAAATACGTCGCTAATATCGATTAGCGACGTATTTAGCGATGTTTGCACGTAGTCGCGATTAACCTAGTCGCTAAACAACAAAACGTCGCAATACGTCGCTATTGCGACGACACTCAGCGACGCAGACACGTCGCTAATTCAGCGTCTACCAGCGACGTAAAACGTCATCATTTACCGACGCAACCTAGCGACATTGAATGACTTGACATGCATCGATGGTGACCTGGCTTGAGAGCTAAATGGCGACGTTCTGCGACTTTGCTACGTCACTATAGTACCGACATATAGCGACGTTTAACGACGTCTTACGTAGCGACGTTTAGTGACGATCAGCGACGGTACTCATCACAGTTAGCGACGTTGTGATACAAACTTAGCGACGTTGTCGTCGTCGCTGGATGTCGCTGAGAGTCGCTGAACGTCACTAATCTTGAAAAAAAATATAAAAAAATACAGCATTTGCAGCATCCCCTGCAGCATTTGCAGCATTTGCAGCATCCTCTACACCATTTGTTACAACAACGACGGTGTGTATCACGAATACAGTATCAAACAACACAGATACACACAATCACGAACACGTTTGAAACACAATCTCATCAATCAACATAGATATATGAAAATTTGTAACAACAATGTCAAACATAATAGTCCACAACTTAATTGCCAAGTATGGGAACGAAATGGCTCAGAACACAACCCAAAATTCATTCTAGCATACATTAGTGTGAATCATCTATGTTCTGTACATATGGTGTAGTATATGTTCTTATCGTATCTAGTATCTGAAGAATGTAACAGAATCAAGATGAACTCACATAATCTAATACTAAGACATCATCTACTACTATATAAGATATAGTGATAGGTTATCGTATCATCATTGCCGAGGGATGAGGGTCGGAGGAAAAATACCGCTCGAGTGAGCCAAAGGCAAGCAGCCACTTCCCTCCCTCTCTCACGCTATCAACGTCACAACTTTTCCACCTCAAGTTCTGATCAAGCATCTTTCTTCTCCTCTCCTCCACCATGGTTCTGGACCCATCTGCTCCTCTCTACTTCCCTTCTTCTTATTTGACTCTCTCAGCCAAAGGCATCTTCCTTCTCCTCTCCTCCACCATGGCTCTGGACGTCGCTGAGAGTCGCTGAACGTCGCTAATCTTGAAAAAAAATTAAAAAAAATACAGCATTTGTAGCATCCCCTGCAGCATTTGCAGCATCCCCTACATCATTTGTTACAACAACGACGGTGTGTATCACGAACATACTATCAAACAACACAGATACACACAATCACAAACACGTTTGAAACACAATCTCATCAATCAACACAGATATATAAAAATTTGTAACAACAATGTCAAACATAATGGTCCACAACTTAATTGCCAAGTATGGGAACGAATGGCTCAGAACACAACCCAAAATTCATTCTAGCATACATTAGTGTGAATCATCTATGTTCTGTACATATGGTGTATTATATGTTCTTATCGTATCTAGTATCTGAAGAATATAACAGAATCAAGATGAACTCACATAATGTAATACTAAGACATCATCTACTACTATATAAGATATAGTGATAGGTTGTCGTATCATTATTGCCGAGGGATGAGGGTCGGAGGACAAATACCGCTCGAGTGAGCCAAAGGCATGCAGCCACTTCCCTCCCTCTCTCACGCTATCAACGTTACAACTTTTCCACCTCAAGTTCTGATCAAGCATCTTCCTTCTCCTCTCCTCCACCATGGCTCTGGACCCATCTGCTCCTCCCTACTTCCCTTTTTCTTATTTGACTCTCTCAGCCACATATGATATCCACCTCAAGTGTAGAGTCGGGGGAGAAGAAGTGGGCAGGAAGAGGAGGGGGAAGCAGCACAGCCGGCGGCATGACCCGGAGGAAGTACAGAGGTTTTCTTCAACATCCGTGTATGAGAACTATAAGGATATATCTTTTCACAACATATCACCTTTTTAAAGACCTTTAATGTGACAACCATGTTACCGTGGTATCGGAAGACTAACATGTCATAATTTTCTAAGCCGTGTGTTTTGACATAATCCTCCAAACTCTTTCCTGCTATGTAGTAATGCCAGATTACTACATAGGAGGAAAGAGTTTGGAGGATTATGTCAAAACACACGGCTTAAAAAATTATGACATGTTAGTCTTCCGACACCGCGGTAACATGATATTCACATTAAGGGTCTTTGACAAGATGACATATTGTAAAAAGATATATTCTTATAGTTCTCCTACGGATTTGAAGAAAACATATGTACTCCCTCCGGGTCATGCCGCCGGCTGTGCTGCTTTCCCCTCCTCTTCCTGCCCACTTCTTCTTTCCCGACTCTACACTTGAGGTGGATATCATATATGGCTGAGAGAGTCAAATAAGAAGAAGGGAAGTAGGGAGGAGCAGATGGGTCCAGAGCTATGGTGGAGGAGAGGAGAAGGAAGATGCTGAATCAGCATTGTCTTCCGGATCGTCCTTATCAAGGCATAACGGGCTGCTCAGCTTGCCCAGCTTCTTCAACTTCTCGCTGGCTGCAGAGTCGAAATGGGAACGGGTCCTCTTTGCCGGCCCGGAGCTCTGACTCGCACTCGTCGCCTCGCTACCGGTTTTCTCTCCTCCTCTGACGCGGGTCATAAGAAAAGAAATTTTGTACCTCTTCTTCACATAAACATTATTGCCGCCTTGTACTCGAGCCTCCTCGTTTGTGACGCTATCCAACTTCTCGGTGCCTACATTGTCACTTGAATCTCCCCTTCGACTCGTATCGTCCTCTTCTTTGCCTGTCTTTTCGCTCCCTATCTTGCAATCATCTGCTATCACCGCCGACTCATTCGACTCCTTCTCCGAGTCTTCCTCTTCCTCCTCCTCCTCCTCCTCCTCCTCCTCCTCCTCCTTCTCCTCCTCCTTCTCCTCGGAGTCATCGAAGAAGGAGTCGAATGAGTCGGCGGTGATAGCAGATGATTGCAAGACAGGAAGCAAAAAGACAGGCGAAGAAGAGGACGATACGAGTCGAAGGGGAGATTCAAGTGACAATGTAGGCACCGAGAAGTTGGATAGCGTCACAGACGAGGAGGCTCGAGTACAAGACGGCAATGATGTTTATGTGAAGAAGAGGTACAAAATTTCTTTTCTTATGACCCGCGTCAGAGGAGGAGAGAAAACCGGTAGCGAGGCGACGAGTGCGAGTCAGAGCTCCGGGCCGGCAAAGAGGACCCGTTCCTATTTCGACTCTGCAGCCAGCGAGAAGTTGAAGAAGCTGGGCACGCTGAGCAGCCCGTTATGCCTTGATGAGGACGATCCGGAAGACAATGCTGATTCAATTTTGCCTTCCTTGGATGGTATTGATTCTGTAGATCCGTGTATAAAAGAGGAAAAGATTGGGAGTAGAGTGGACCCAGAGGGAAATGAGAGATTGGAAGCTGGGTCAATATCCAAGAAGCGAAAGAGAGTCGAGGATTCTGATTTTGATGGCATAGAGGAAGAGGTTCGCGACATAACGAGAGGGACAAGGAAGGGGGCAGATGAAGGATGGCTCAGAACACAACCCAAAATTCATTCTAGCATACATTAGTGTGAATCATCTATGTTCTGTACATATGGTGTATAGTATATGTTCTTATCGTATCTAGTATCTGAAGGATATAACAGAATCAAGATGAACCCACATAATGTAATACTAAAACATCATCTACTACTATATAAGATATAGTGATAGGTTGTCGTATCATCATTGCCGAGGGATGAGGGTCGGAGGACAGTCAACTTTATCTACGGCTACATAGTTTCTGCCTCGCCAGTCGAATGGCTGCAGTGACCATGTCGTACCGTAGATTAATGCAAATGGAGCTGGAGCCAAAATACAGAAACCAAAATACAAAATACAGAATCAAATCCCTAGGTTCGCCGAAAATACAAAACACAGTTCTAATTCATATGTATTTTAAGTGTGAGAATGGATGGCTCAGAACACAACCCAACCGGAGAGGATACTCTGAGAGATCCATCTGAGTAGGACGTATACACTGAAAGATCACCTTTACAAGAATGATATCAGTAGTGGGATTGAGTGTGTACGTCCTACTCAGATGGGTCTCTCACCGATACTATTTTTTCTGACAGCATGGTGGATGTGCTCCGTCAACAGATTCTTGCTCCGAGCTAAAACTTTGCCCCGGAGCTCAAGTGGACATCCTTCGTGTAGAGCTCGAGTGAGAGGTTCCTGACAGCATGGTGGTCTCCTTTGTTAAAGTATCCATGCTCGTCCCACAACCAATGTGTGATGAGCACGGATACTTTGATAAAGGAGACCACCATGCTGTCAGGAACCTCTCACTCGAGCTCTACACGAAGGATGTCCACTTGAGCTCCGGGGCAAAGTTTTGGCGCGGAGCAAGAATCTGTTGACGGAGCACATCCACCATGCTTTCAGAAAAAAATAGTAATGGTGAGAGACCCATCTGAGTAGGACGTACACACTCATTCCCACTACTGATATCATACTTGTAAAGGTGATCTCTCAGTGTATACGTCCTACTCAGATGGATCTCTCAGAGTATCCTCTCTGGTTGGTTGTCGTATCATCATTGCCGAAGGATGAGGGTCGTAGTACCAATACAATCCAGAGATTGACACAGTACTAATTCATATATGTAGTCCAATACAAATAGTCTAATATAAAAACAACCCAATACAAATAGTCCAATACAAATAAGTACTAATAGCTAATGAGAACCACACAGCTCACGCAAACACTCAGTGATACGATCACGCAACCACCTCGAAAAAGCGAGATCTTTGGCGTGAGGAGAGATGTCGTCCCTTGCAAGTGTTGCATGAATAGAACTCCCGATCTCACTAGCTACCGGTGCTGGATGAATAGAACTCCCGGTCTCACTAGCAACCGGTGCCACTTCCTCCTTAACTGTAGGAGGAGCCACCTCAGCATTCACTGTTTCCCTCAAACGACGTGTCGCTCCTCGGGTCATGGGTGCCATCTGGTAAGAACGATATTCACAAATAATATAATTGTAAAATAAGCAAGCTAACTAAAGGAACCATCATGTAATTTGAGTACATTTTCGAAAGCAGATAAAGTACAAAAAATTCAATTTTTGCCAAGTGTGAGAACGGATGGCTCAGAACACAACCCAAGATTCATTCTAGCATACATTAGTGTGAATCATCTATGTTCTGTACATATGGTGTAGTATATGTTCTTATCGTATCTAGTATCTGAAGAATGTAACAGAATCAAGATGAACTCACATAATGTAATACTAAGACATCATCTACTACTATATAAGATATAGTGATAGGTTGTCATATCATCATTGCCGAGGGATGAGGGTCGAAGGACAGTCAACTTTATCTACGGCTACATAGTTTCTGCCTCGCCATTCGAATGGCTGCAGGGACTATGTCCTGATCACGATGTTGTACCGTAGATTTAGGATTTAAAATATGGTATTCAAGTCAACTTAATTCAGTCAAAGGGTACTGAACAGAAAGTCTAATTAAGACTTTCAACTAAGCAGGCAGCCTGGACTGCTGTTCAGAACTTGGCAGGCAAAATCCTATACCATCTGATGACAAACCTATACACACCCTTGCCCAAACCATTTGTTTCAGTAGGTAAAACATTCCAGGTTACTCAAGTAACCTGTCATGCAACATTTGGTGTCAACAGCATTCCTTGTTAATTGTAACATGCATACTATCATATCCCAACTCTGCCAAAACCTGACCAACATACCCTACACTAATCATTCTATATTTCAGTAATGTCAGTGAGCTAAATCATACTCAACTGTCGAGAATACTTAGGAGAAAACTCATTTACAGGATTAGTATCCATCCTTCGTGACATAGCTGAAATTTTATAGGGCCCGATAATAATTATTAGTCAATTTATTCATCATATCAAAACCCTGAAAATGCCCAAAAAAACTCCCAGTATCAGTATATAGGGCTCGAACCCTAAATTAGAATTCGAATCCAAGCCAAACATCAAATTGACAGTTGATATGTCCAAAAAAACTCCCAGTATCATTATATAGGTGTCACACTGTGAGTCTCGTGTCCACACAGTAGGACACGACGTATCCAAACCAATAAAATAGGTGTCACACAAACTAGAAGCGAGTCCACGCTCTCGTGTCCTCCGCAGCGAGTCCACTGTGAGTCTCGCGTCCCCCGCAGCGAGTCCACGCTCTCGTGGACACGAACTAGAAGCGAGAGAGAGAGCTAGAAGACGAGGAAAAACTGGGGAGGAGCTACCTGAGGAAGGAGGAGGAGGAGAAGGAGGAGCTACCTGATGAAGGAGGAGGAAGAGGAGGAGAAAGAGGAGGCCGGAGGAGGGAGATCGCCGGAGGAGCGCCGCGGAGGAGGAAGCCGGAGGAGGGAAATCGTCGGAGGAGCGTCGCGTCGAGCGCACGAAAAATTAGGGGGGAAATTTGTGAATGATCGAAAAGAAAACCCTCGTCGGCTATATGAAACGATTAGTGACGTCCTTTTAGGACGTCGCCAAACGTCGCTGATATTTAATAAACGGCGACGCTGCTTAAAATGCGTCGCTACACGTCGCTATATCAGCGACGTGTACCGACGAACTTGCGACGCAGATTCCTATTTAACAAATTATAGCCACTAGACGTCGCTATTAGTCGCTGTTGGCGACAAACAGCGATGTCTTAGACAAACGTCGCTAAACCCCCAAAAATTAGCGACGTTCTATCTTGGAGTCGCTAAATACGTCGCTGATATGACTTATTTTGGTAGTGATTCTTTAACCATCATAGATATTTTATTAAAAATTCTATATCCCTTACTCTTGGTAGCATACCCGAAAAATATCCCTTCGTCTGCCTTCGAGTTAAACTTGCCCAAGTTATCCTTAGTGTTCAGGATAAAACTGCGACAACCAAAAACCTTGAAATAAGAAATGTTTGAAACCCTTCCCAACCATAATTCATAAGGGATTTTCTTCGTGATAGGTCAAATTAACACCCTATTTAAAACATAACAGGCTATACTAACAGCTTCTGTCCAAAAATATTTAGGAAGATTATACTGATTTAGCATGACTCTAGCCATATCGCTTAGAGTATGATTCTTCTGCTCCATAACACCATTCAGTTGAGGAGTTCTTGGACAAGAAAATACGTGGTAATATCCACTATTGTAGCTCCCCTTCCCAGAAATTTTAAAATATTTTTATTATTATTTATTTTATTTGAATGGTGATTTTTAGATTTTTATAAATAATTAATTAGTTAATTATTACTGTAGATGATTTTAATCATGGTTAGGAATTGGAGTACAAGATGACTAGAAATCGTGGCACAGATAGTGCAGTGGCGTGCTTTGACTAGTATGTTAGCCCTGGTAGGGAAGACCGAGCCATAGTGATGTCCTAACTAGGAAACCAGGCCAAGTTGCGACTTAACCTCTATAGAAGTTTTAATTATTTATTAATTAATTTATTGACGTATAGAAGACCAGGTTGTACCAAGCTATCCTGGACTGGACCCGAACCAAGCACAAGCCCATGTACTTGGGTAGTGTGTCTAGGGACATCTATGTAGATGTATGATTGGTATCTATTTTATTTTATTTTGTGGCCTAGTAGGCCATATTACAAATTATGATTATCTTCGAAGTTCTTGTTATAATATATATAAATATATAATATTTTAGTTGATAATATGGTAAATGATTTTCTTAACCTATATTTGTAGAGTTGGGGTTTTAGATTGTATAAACCTTCTTATGTATGCCTATTTGATAAATGTCTATATATTTTAGCTAGAAAGGTTAGAAAATATATATATATATATGTATATATATTTTTTTTATATATATATGTATATATATATATATATATACATATATATATATACATATATATATATATATATATATATATATATATATATATATATATATATATATATATAATATCGTTAGTTATAGTAATATTCTACTTTGGAATTACGATAGCATTTTCTAAATATAATTGCCTAGATTTTATTTGGGTTTATAGGGTAAATGTACAAATGGTATTCAATATACATTGGATCGTATATTGCTATATATATACTTCGTGTTTATTTAATGGTCTATTTATTATTTTTACAAATCAATAATTGCTATATATAATAAATAATTTTTACCTAATTAATAATTGTTTTAGAAATGTCAGTAGGAAGTCCAGTAAAGATTAGGTAGAGTTGTATCAAGTGGTTACGACCCACCAATCCTTGTTAAATTTAGGCCTACGTGAACCCGATAACAATTGAGTTACACAAACACTTATGCACCATATTGTTTCTCAAGGAACAATTAATAAATTAACATTTAATAATTATAACTATTATTGAGCACATTTTACAGCCCACCAACAACTATTGAAAAACAACACACCCCCAGACCCGAGCCCCCATCCTCCCACGAAGTCGAGCCCGTGGGGAAAACTCACGTGTATATATATACATATCGGGAGAGACCGAAAGAGAAAAAATCAAAAACTCTAAACCCTAGCTGCGCCACCACCCCCCTAGCACCAAGGCGAACAGCAGGGTGCGGGAACAACAACAATAGTTGTTGGCAGACCCGACTTCGTCGACCGAGTTCTCCGTGCATGGTTAAGCGATCTTTGATCCATCTTCGCAGGTATAAACCCAACCTATATGACTTCCAACACCTTTATTTAGTTCGAATTTATATGACCAAGATTGCCTAGAAGATCGATGCAAACATGGTCAAAAAGTTGTTCGCAGTATTTCAAAAACTGTTGCAAACCCCTATTTTGGGAGACAGTTTGCAGACAGGATATCGAGGAATTTAGAAATCCATTTGAACAGATATGTTGACAACATATACGGAAAATCAGAGAAAACCATTTTCAAAACATATTTATTATTAGAAAAACCTTCGATACGATGTGCGTCCCGCCAATCCGGGCGACGTGGTCGCGAACCAAAAGCATCAAAAGGTGCGTACCGGCTTCGTGGACGTGTGGGCTTTGACGGAATTCAAATTTTTTGCGTGTTCGCGACGAATTTGATGCGTATCCGTCGAAATTTACCGTATCGATCTTTTTGCAAATTTTTCAATTACTTCGTGCACGTTCATCAGATCGAGATGAAACTTGTGCCAACAGGACCGTATCATTTTTTTGGTCCTGTATGCCAAGTTTGGTCCGATTCTGAGATAGTTGATAGGATCACCGTTTTGTGGGCCCCAAGATCCGATTCAATGGGCAATTTTGTGCACGGCCTACCGGAATCCAACTTTGGATATACGGTTGGGTTCATATCAGAAAATCGAACCTGTAGACATATAGTTTGATGACTGTAGAGACCATAGACTTTGGCACGCTTTTCGGTGCAAAATGGGTCCAACGGCAGACACCGTTTTGACCAGAAATTACCGTTTTGCCTCTGTGTCCAGAATTGGACTTAAGGACAGGCAATCCTAGCTAATTTGACTATTCTAAAAATGTTGGTAATGTCTATTTCTACATCCGGAGACTGTTGTATGAGTTTGACTGTTGTGGCTCACTGAGTAGTATAGTATTATCGGTTTCACCAGCAAATGACCTCAGGCAAGTGCACTTTCTGATTGCTTTTTGATTCATAGTAGTTTTTATGTTTCATGTTTATACATATGTCTTGCTGCTTTTGGACACGCTCGTCACACGGAGATTAGTATCATGGATTTATTATATTTCATGACGGTCATTTTCATGATTACCATGCTTGCGACTTGATTCCATGAGTACTAGCTGGGAGGGAAAATATCTTAGTAGACGTGTGAACTACCCCTTACCCATCCCAAAATAGATATTCTTGAATAATAGCAGCTGCACACGACACGTGCAGGGTGCCGAATTTATCCCCTAGCCGTTCACATGTCAAAATTGATATTTTAAAACACATAGATAGTTGTCTTTTATTTATTTTCCTTGTTTTCTTCACTGCTTGCCATGACATCAGTTACTTTCTAGTTTCCATTTCCCATATGTTATTTTCTCTTATGAATTCTATTGTGTTTTCGATTTGTCGTCGGTTTGTGTGCTTGTTCCATTCCTGACTGGAAACCAATATTTTTCAGGTTTAGCCGCGATCACTCTTAGCACTATGAAGGCATGGGTATGTTGAGGTCAACCTAGATAGTTGAATTAGCTGTCTTTTTTTATTTTGTGAGATATTATATTTTCTAGCAAATGTGAAGTTGTGAAACCTTGTAATTTGTAAAATTGATTTAGTAAAGTGAATGAGCAAATATATGTTACATTTTGTGATTTTGAGCATCTTGGCCGTGACAGCGTTCTACTGTCGACTCTGCGGCATAGGCTGGCTTGGACACGTCTCGTATCCGAAAAGCGGGTACGGATCGTGACAACTATCATTATAGAACTTTTGAAATCAACATTAACGAATTTGCCACCATGATTACTTTGGATTCGAGTAATCATGAATCTTTTTCATTTTGTACCCTTTTGCAAATTATTTGAAATTCAAAAGTAGTATCACTTTTGTTTGATAAAAAGAAAACCAAGTATATCGAGAGAAGTCATCAACTATAAAAAAAGTGTAGATTTTTTTGCCAAGACTAGCGACTATACTAGGACCAAATAAATCCATATGAATTAACTGCAAAGGTCTCGAAGTACTTATAGCATTGATGGATTTAAAAGAAGACATAGTTGCTTTGTTCTTTTCATAGTATGAACATACTATATCTCTCTTGAAGGTAATTTATGGGAGTCATTTTACCAATTTTTTATTGCATAGCCTCGAGATAGTGTCCATATTTGTATGTCCTAGCCTCATGTGCCATAGCCAGCTTTCATCTTGATTGGCTACTAGGAACTTACCTGCATTGTTAGTACGTTCTAGAAAGAAAACATAAATATTATCTTCCCTGATCCCTTCATATATAGGATTCCCGATAGACATCTCAAATATAGAATATTTGTCTTTCATAAAGTTGATGCCATAACTATTATATGTCAAATAACTTATGCTCAATAGGTTATATTTCAACTCCGTGATAGACAAACTTCTTTTATTTCTGGATAGGGAGACATACCAACAGTACCGTTTCCAATGATATCACCTTTCAGATTATTGCCGAAGGAAACATATCATTCTTTCTTTATCGATAGCGTAACGAATAAAGATACATCACCAGTTATGTACCGCGAACATCTGCTATCGAGTATCTACTTGCTTTTAGCATGAGATGGTTGAGGGTCCACCTATAAAACGAGTAGATAAATCTTTTAGTACCCATTTCTTCAACGGTACATTATGATTAGTCTTAGGAATCCAAGCAAGTAAATTAGTGTCAACAAGCTTTCTAGCTTTACAGTACTGTGATTTATGCCCGTGAGTACCACAGTATATGTATGTGACTTTTAAAATTGTGCTTTTTGTTTCTGTGTTGACATTTTTATGTGTTTTCCTTGGAAACTGTGTGTGAAAGCAAGATTATGATAAACATGTTGCTTTGATATTTTCTTTGGTTTAGTCCTTTGTGGTATATGCTTGGTATTAGGACTAACCTTAGGCCGTGCAATATGGATGAGCAATTTGCCTAACTTGATCTCTAACTTTTAAAGGTCTCATAAAACTCCTCATATCTAGCATTCATATCTATGAGTCTTTGCTCAATGGCTAAGTGTCTCTTCTTCTCTATGTCATAAAGTTCTTGTACCTTGACATAGTCTCTTTCTTTTCTTTCTACGGAGAGGATAGCCTCATGATAGTCCAATTTAAGCTTGGATATCTCTTCCAAATTACCGGTAGTAAATGTCTCTCTAATGTCTTCAACATAATTAGACAATCTAGCTACTTCGGTTTGTGTATCTTAATCTCTTTGTAAGATTGCTTGTACTTGACCATCACATTTATGTGTTCTTCTAGTAGTTCGCTAAAGGCATTTTTTAATTCATCGAAAGTACAATCATCATAAAGACGGTTTTCAGATACCTTATCAAATGCCATCAAACAGACATTTGTATTATTGCTGGGTCTGTCCTCCACTTCTGATTTACTGGCCTCACTTTCGTGCCAGATGTTTGTGTTAGCATACTTTCTACCAGTTGTAGCTTTCCTGCTCGATCTTGATCGGTCATATGGACTGCACTTCTTTGATAGTGGACAGTCCTTCTTTATATACCCGGACTTCTTATATCTGAAACAGATTATTTCTTCTTTGTTGCTTTCGTGGATGTCTTCTTCTTTTGGTTTGATCTCTCAAACTTCAAGAACTTTCTAAAGCTTTTGACCAGCAGGGCCTGTTCATCACCATCGGATAATTCTTTGTCAGAATTATTGTATGAGACTTTTTTGGCTTGTGCTTTGAAGGCAATTAATTTTTTCCTTAGGAGTTGCTTCTTAAAATTCTTGCAAGTCCAGCTCGTGGGTCATGTGCTTGCCCATCGTTGTATCCAATGTCATTGTGGTGAGGTCATTTCCTTCTATGATTCCGGTGGCCTTCGGGTTCCAGTACTTAGTTAAAGACCACAGAACCTTCCTGATTTTCTCGTGATTGCTGTAATCCTTACCAAGATATTGTAAATGATTAGTAATATCAAGGAAATGAGTGAACAAACTATGTAATCGATTTACAAGGTTTCATCTTAATAGATTCGTATTCTTGTGTTAGTCTACTGATTTTGGATTCCTTCACTTTGGAAGTTCCTTCATGAGTTACCTCAAGAAGTCTCTAAATTTTATTAGACGTCATACAGGTTGATACGCAGTTAAACTCAATTTTGTCAATTGCACAGAATAGTGCATTGATGGCTCGTGCATCTAGACTCGCTTGTGTCTTTTCAAGATCCGTGTATTTGTCATGTGGCTTGTCTAAAAGTATACCAGCAATCACTATTCTAGGCAGTTTCTTGTAACAGTCTATTACTATCGACTAAAGATTTAAGTCTAGTGACTTAAGAAAGAAATTCATCAGTGTTTTATAGTATGTATAATTTGTTCCATCAAATGGTGGGGGTCTATTTGTGGATTGCCCTTCACTGTTGAATATCGATTTAACGGTTGCCATATATATATACTATAGATGGTTATGTATATGTATAACCTGCTTTAATACCAATTGCAGGACCATTTAGCACCTCTAGACGGGGGTGAATAGAGTGTGTTCATATACAAAAAAAATTATCACCAATTAAAAATAAGCAGCTATATACTATGACAGGTAAATGACAGTAAATAAAATACAGTAAAGTAAGAGTTAAGAAATCAAACTCAGTGACACAGCGATGTACACTGGTTTTCCTCTGAGTGGACTAATCCAGTTTTGAGTACTCTTGCTCGATGTTAATCCAATAGGGCACAAGCTAATTGAGAGCTTGTAGTCTCTTACAATACCATGCTTGGTGATGAGCGCACGACCGACTCCAGAGGACGATTTTGAAAACTTAAACATTTTCTGAAATACAGCCTCCGATACAACTCTTAAGTACCAAAAACTCTAGATTGAACAAAACTGTACTAGCTTTGGCTAAGAGTGGTATAAGCTTGATTTGAAAGCTTTGCTCGTAAAAACACATAGATAGAGAAGAGAGTGAATAAGTGATTTAAAATGGTGAAAGTTCATCTCTATTTATATTATTCTCGATGACGATGTAATGTTGGTACTTTGTAGCAGTAGAACGTAGATGCAGTATGACGTTGATGCAGACGTTCTTCTTATTTTAAACTTGTAATTTTGTAGCAGTATGTATATTTTATGTATCGACCAAAGTTGACATTGATTATCAAAATCAGGTGTGATCATTAACCAATGGGCTAACAAGCTAGATTGTTGCAACCGCTTTCCATTTCTGAGTGGAAGTGGAATCACATTACCATGGATTTTGTCACAAGATTTTCTCGAAGTCCTAGTGGATGAAATGTAGTATGGGTGATCGGGGATAGGCTTACTATGTCAGCCCACTTCTTGTGCCTTTTATAGTAGGCCAGTCCAGGAAATTCTTGGCTGACATATACATGAAGCAAAATAGTGAAGCTACATGGTGTTCTAGTTAGCATCGTATCAGACCGGGACTCAAGATTCACCTCCCATTTTTAGAGTAACATACAAGAAATCTTGGGCACCCTCTGAAGCTTAGCATGACTTATCACCCACAGACCAACGGCTAGTCAGAGCGTACTATTCATATGCTAGAAGATATGCTGAGAGCGTGTATGTTTGACTTTGGCGGATCATGGAAAGACCACCTCCATCTTATGGAGTTTTTAACAACAATAGCGATCAAGCGAGCATACAAATGGCTCTATTTGAGGTATTGTATGGTAGGAAATGTCGGTCTTCTATTTGCTAGAGTGATGTAGGAGAGAGACAGATATTGGACCCTGAATTGGTCGTAACCACAATAGAGAAGGTGAAGAAGACACAAGGCCACATACGAGCAGCACAGGACAGGCAGAAGTAGGGGCATATCATCATCGTCGACCGTTGGAGTTCAAGGAAGGCAACTATGTTTTCATGAAGATATCACCCACTAGAGGTACAATTAGATTTTGAGGATGTGGCAAGTTGAGTGCAAGATACATCGATCCTTTCGATATTTTGGAGAAGTTGCCTACAGATGGGCATTGCCACCGTCATTGGAAGAATTGTATGACGTATTCCATGTGTCCCAACTAAGAAGATATGTGGCAGAAAGCAGTCATGTGTTTGATCACTCCGAAATAAATGTAGGACCGAGCTTGTCATATCAAGAGCAACCAGTTGGGATCCTTGATTGCCAAGTAAAGGTATTATGAAATTAGTCTATTCCATTGGTTCATGTAGCATGGAAGCATCACTCGCTAAGAGAGTCTAGTTAGGAGCGCGAAAATGACATCTGCAATCGCTTTCCTTATTTGTTCGAAAACCAAGGTATGATTTTTCTATGTTAAGTTCTTATCCTTTCTTATTGTATTACATTCAATTGCATTACATACACCCAGTATTAGTTCTAATTTCGAGGTCAATTTTTTTATAAGTTGTCTAGGATGTAAACCCCCTAATTTTTACAAATGGCCTAGTAGTTAATTATAGGAATTTATTATCATAACTAGCTAGTAATAATTATTATAAATGGTAAATATTTTGTACAATTTTTTTTACAAAATATACTTTATATGTATTATTGAGTTCTAGATTTTTAGAAATTTTTATTTGATTTTTAGGTGTATATATGTACATATATTGATGTACATATACATATATATAGAAATATATAGGGATAAATTTTAAAAAAAAACCTTTAACACGTAAGATTTTGAAAATCTTGTGAGTCATCAAACCCAAGTTCACCCACAACAGAGAGAAAAGGGTTCTCTGTAAATCCATAAGCAAATTCCCTCAGATCTTAATCAATCCGATCCAAATCATCTTCACATTAAAACCTTGTCACATTCTCCCATAGGTAAAATTAAATCCATCAGATAATTGGTTTAAATCACTTGCAAATCCAAATTAGATTAGATTTATATATCGATATATATACCGAGCTCGAAAAAAGAAAAACATATAGAAACCCTTGAGTCCGACTCCCTACCACTGCGTCGACATCTCTGCCAACCTCACGCCCAACCCAGACCCTCTGTCGTCGCTGTCGATCGCCTGCACGCCGGTGATCACCGCTGCAAGCCGCTGCAAATCGAGAAGACTCTATTTCGATACACCTAGAGGTACCCGTCTTCACAATCAAAATTTTCCCTCGTTACTAATTCATTTTAATTTTGTAAGCTTATCTGGAAACCTTGTTTGACTCTCTAGAAGACCCATCGATTATAACACTACTAAAATACAACGATTTAGCGACGACCCTATCCGTCGCTAATCCATCGCTAATTGACATTACCGACGGATTACCGACGGATACTGGCTGAAAAAATCCGTCGAGAATAACCTCATCGCTAAAATAAATCCGTCACTAGTTCATCGCTTAGCAACTACTTAGCGACGAATTACCGTTGGCTATATCAAAACAGTTAGCGACGGCAGCCGACGGTTTCCCGTCAACTTCGACAGTTTAAAAATTTAATATAGCAAAGTTTAGCGACGGAAAATCCGTCGCTAAACCGTCGTTACACGCGTATCAGAGGGTTTCTGATACGCTACATCCGTCGCTAATCTGTCACCAACCTCGTCGGATTAGCGGCGGAATAGCGACGGATAATCCGTCGACAGGCTTTTGGATATCTTTCATAATTTCAGGACCTTGGCGACGGATAACCCGTCGGCTTTTAGTCGCGCATCCGTCGCTAACTGGGAATCTCCCAGTTAGCAACGGATAGTCTGTCGGAAAGTGGTCGCCAGTCCGTCGATAGCTGGGAATTTTTTGAAAAAAAATAGCATAAAACTGGGCATTCTCAATATATACAATTCTAATATACAAAACACACAAATAATCCCAAGCAATTCCAATATACACAATTCCAATATACAAAACACACAAATAATTCCAACACACAAATATCCCAAGCATTCAAATTGTTCACACAAAACACATAAATATTCAATATTTAAACACAAATATTCAATATTCAATAAAAAGGAAAATCGACTTTGGCCTCAGCAAAGACCGCAAGTCAGACGATGAATCCTCACAGCCAGGAATCATAGTTGCGTTGAGGCATGTACCATTCTCTCAGTCACTTTGCATACGAAGGCTCAATCTGGTTGAGGTCTTCTGTAGGGACAAGAGGGTTAGTCCCGATGCTACTACTCTCTGACGGTAGCTCCTCCTTAACTTCAACCTTGGGAGCAATCTCTTCCCTGATGGTCATCGGTTCTTTTTTGACCTCGACCTTTGGTAACACCTTCTCCTTAACAGTCACCGGCTCTTGTTTGACGAACGGAGATAGTATCTCTTCCTTCACAAGAGCCTCCGCCTTCGGCATGGGTACTGCAACAAAGTCAAAAAAAAGTTAGCAAAAATGACTTAGAAGCCCAACATGAGCATCTGAGCCGCATCAGAATCTCTGGCGCATCAACTAGGATGAAACCCATACGCATCAGCCTAAGCACATCTATATGAGGCGACTCATCTACAGTTGGGTCACCCCAACATCACTGCAACAAATACCAAGGCAAGAGAATACCCACCGAGCACTTCCGGGCGAACGTCGACGTGGGTCGCCCTAATGACGGGGACTTCCTCCGTGTCGACCTCCAAGGGTTCCTTGCCTCCGCCCCTTCTTCGGCTAGCAGCACCACCTCGGGGAGTCTTAGGAGCCATCTCTCTGACAAAGAAAAGATGGGAGAAAAGAGTTCTGAGGAAGAAGAAACCTTTTTTCAGAAAAGAAGAAAAACTAAACATAATTAGGAGAACTGTATCGTAAGACAAACAAAACATAATTAGTTCAATCTGTATCGTAAGACAAACTAAACATAATTAGGAGAAAATCTTGACATAGAGTGATTCGAAGGACTTACTAGATGTTCCATCATCGTCATTGTCTAGAAAGATGATGTTTTCTTCAACATCCGTAGGAGAACTATAAGGATATATCTTTTCATAACATGTCACCTTGTCAAAGATCCTTAATGTGACAACCATGTTACCACGGTGTCGGAAGACTAACATGTCATAATTTTCTAAGCCGTGTGCTTTGACATAATCCTCCCAACCCTTTCCTCCTATGTAGTAATCTTGTATTTCTTTATGAAGTTCAAGATGGCATATTTTTCCATTACGAGTCACTATATGCCGTCTTGAACTTCATAAAGAAATGTAAGATTACTACATAGGAGGAAAGAGTTGGGAGGATTATGTCAAAGCATACGGCTTAGAAAATTATGACATGTTAGTCTTCCGACACCGCGGTAACATGATATTCACATTAAGGGTCTTTGACAAGGTGACATATTGTGAAAAGATATATCCTTATAGTTCTTCTTCTGAGAACAGGATAACATTACGCTATCAGGATCAAGTAAAACCCATATTTAAACACAAATATATATTCAAATTGTTTACACAAAAACACAAATATTCAATATTTAAACACAAATATTCAAACTCTATTTGAAAATGTTTGTATCTGTCACGACCCGCACCCTAGAGTTAGGGCACGAGAACGTAACAACGCCCAGCCTACGTCGCAGTGTCGGCGGTAGAACGCTGTCCTAGGTCTCAATGCATCTAACAGTATAAGATTAAACAGTTTATACTCCCCGAATGGGGGTGACATAGCAGAATGTAAACTCAATCA
Source organism: Iris pallida (assembly GCA_029216955.1). NCBI lineage: Eukaryota > Viridiplantae > Streptophyta > Magnoliopsida > Asparagales > Iridaceae > Iris > Iris pallida. The sequence goes on along the minus strand of JANAVB010013397.1, from coordinate 3,813,691 downwards.
CATCTAAGGTAGAGCATAAAGGAAGATAGATAAAACATGAAATCGAAAAGAGATACAACAGATAGAAGTCTAAGTGTCTAAGATACAAACTCAGAATACATCTCAAAACTCAAATACAGTAATCCATAAATACAACTTAAGATGACTGAAAATAAACTATAAGCAAAAACCCTAGCTATCTATGCAACCTCTACTGTCTCCTCTAGGCTAGCAGGCAACCTCCAGGCTATCTGTAAAATTTATCAACGGGTCCAGTCAGGACTGGAGCGAGCACAGTACATCTTAACAGATCATAGCAGGTTAGAAAATATAATCATACAGTAAAGTAAGATACAGAATCTGAAGGAAATATAGTATGTAAACAGAGAAAGAGAACTGTAATAGAAATATCTACTATACATAAAGAACTAACAGTGACTAGTGAGTCAGAGTAAAATATAAACATGTGAATGGAATAGGAGATTCATGACTACAGCTAAGAGAATGATTCATGACTACAGCTACTTGGATAATATTCACATGTCTATTTCTACTCCCCCATCCCCAATCAATACACAAGGATCTGTTCAAGTTATGTTAAGATTCGTGAAACTTCACATGGCTCATAAAATGAGAGATACGTGAAGGTGATTCATGATGACTCTGTGAACATGAGAGTACATGTGTCACAAGCGATTCGTGAATCAGAGGAAGCATAGAGATACGAGATGATTTGTGAAACGCACAAAACATGCAGTATCCGATGCTCCCGATGGGGATAACATCTCATGAAAACATCCATATAGTACCAATCCGTATGACCAACGTGACAGTATCAAGTAAAGTAATTTAAAGTAGGAAAATAATTCTAAACAGGATATAAAATGATCAGAGAATGTACTCGCCTGATATCTGAATGTCCAAGGTAAAGATACTGTCCGAGGAGAGGTGTCTGGCTCCTAATTAGAACAGCACAAGTCACAACATGTCCAGAAGGGTAATATAAAGCACTACAATGCATTCTACATGAATCTTGCTCAAACTAGGCCAAAGTCAACTCTTGGTCAACTCTGGTCAACTGCACTAGTCAAACTAGGTCAAACTAGGTCATGTTCTAACCCAGTAAGTCTTACTAGGCCTAACCAAGACTATCCTAGCAAGCACACATCAATACAAGGCTATACAAGCCAATATACACCCAACTCTATATAGCATACAATTATTCAATACTCAAATAGGCAAGAATTTACATTGGATATACACTAGGTAATCTATTACTTTAAGCTATATATGTCTACACATATATACACATGCATATATTGGTATTCAACATTAGGTCTATAATCATGGCATTTCAAATGGTTATATAAACTTATATATTACAACACAATATGCTAACATATATATAATATACATACAAAGCTAAGTTAACTATATTCATAAATACTTATTTAAGAGGCTATGTGTGTGTATGTGAACATGGCAAAGGGGCAAGTGAGGGTTAAATGGGCATACATAGTGTATACATATCAAAGAGTGTCAAAGTATAAGTGAACAAAGTGTCAAGTGTGATAGTGTCAACATAGTGTAAGGGGTACATGAGGTAATATAGGATTTGTGTTAACATAGAATATTACATCTCATTAACTTGTATATTGCATACATTACATCTATTATTACATTACATTCATGCTTGCATTCATTCATCATTCATTTATTCTCTTGCACTACTATATGCACCATACATTACATACTATGGAACCTACATATTCATTACAAGCCATACTTATACATGCTTACATTAGATAGGATACTTACACCTCATACATCATTTATTTAACCATTTACTCATGCTTGTATTCTCTATTTAATTACATAATGTATATACATTAACATGGGTTAAAATCAAATAGAACATTATATTACACACAAGGGTGCACAAAATGCATATGCCGAATAGTAACTCCTACTAATAATCAATACTGTACCATCTCAGTATGAATTAAAATCTAGGATTAAAGTATGTTATAGATCTATGTGTTAGCTTTCCGAAACTTCAAACGGATCGCATTTTCGTTTCCGGAAACTCCCGGAATCGCAAAAACACCGAGAACGCGTTTGTCTTTCGTACAGCTGACACTCAAATAATTCTCCAGAAAGTTACAGAAAGAATTAGGCCTATTAATACATGTTTTTGGAAAGCTAACTTCAATACGCTTCTTTTTAAAAAATAGGAAATTAAAACCGAGCTTTGAGCTAGAAGTTATGACATTTCTAAGTTAGGGCTGAAATTAAAAACGTGGATAAAAATTATGACGGATTTAGGTAGTTTGAGACAAAAGAACACAAGTATATAACATAATATATCAAGAACTCACTCTCTATACTAATATATATATATGAGACACTATAGAACACATCTCCAATACAAAAATATGAGATTAAACATGTAATAATTCATTCATACATAACAACAACACATAGTGTGTCCAAATTTGGGATTTTCCCACATGGACACAACCACAACACAAAGGACACTCCTATGACCTCCAAATGGACACGAAATGGACATAAATGGAGATATAACCATGGGGGTCATTCCTATGGGTTCAAAATAGACCTATATGCATGAGAAAATGAAAAGGAGAAGGGATTTATACCTCCCGGTAGATCGAATCGAAGAAAAGCCTTTCCGGAGCGACACCGACACGTAGAGATTCCAAAAGGACACGAACGAGCGCCGAATCCTCCTAAACTTGGGTAGCTTTATCCTTGGCTAGAATGGAGAAGGAAAGAAGAAGATTTGGTGGTGAAATGGAAGGATTTGGTGGAGAAATTGCTAGGGATTGCTCTCTAGGAATTTGGGGAAGAACAAGAGAGAGAGTGTGGATGAGAATAATGAAATGAACTTGAGCCTATCCTCTCCCAAAGTGGCTGGCCATATGGGGCTATTTGTCCTATTATGGTAAGGTCCAAAATGGCCCCACTAACCTATTCTATGAGTATTAGGAAAGGGCTAATTGGTTGGGACTAAATTAGTCATTCTAAAGTCTCTAATCACACTAACCTTATCCATAATAATTAGTCTAACCTCTAACTAAAATATTTCTATCATGTGGACTAAAATTAATATCATGTGGGCCATGCCTAACTAGTGTGTGGGTCCCACTAGAGTCAAACTATCCCCGGGTCCCTGTTTCAAGTCGGATTGAGTTGAAATTCGAACCCGACTCAAATAACCCCAAAACAATATCATAAATAATAAAATAATATCAAAATAATTCAAAGAGGTCAAATGCAAAAATATCCTTAGGCCAAAAATGATATTAAAATATCATAATCACATGGTTAGGCTCTAGGTCAAACAGTCTCTAGGGTTTCACTAGCAAAACGTCAAAACCACAAGTCATTGATTTAAATAATTTTAAAATGATTTAAAATCACCAAAAATCATATAATGAATTAAATATCATTATTAAAATAATTATAAACACAAAAATTACCCTCATTTGGGAAACTGGGTGCTACAACTCTACCCACCTTAGAAAAATTTTGTCCTCGAAATTTAAGCTCGATAGTACTCCTTCTAGAGCCTCTAACCTACCCAATATCTAAGGTAACACTTCCTAACACTGGAATAATAAACGAACATCTAAAAAGTGTCAATCTAGGAATACCTCCAATACTACTCTGCTGTACGGCGGTAATGGAACTTCAATAGAATATGGACTGGAACCTATATCCAAGGGACTGGACCTATTTTAAAGTGGTCTTAACTAAGGATGAAATGGAACTGATCATAGGCTATAGGTATGCTCAAACTATTATCTTCCTATTAACCATCTATTAATACATTCTATTACCATAGGAATGATGCATTACTAAGACATATAGGCCCCTATCTCTCATAACACATTTATACTCACCAAAAGACTAGTACATCCTATCAAGGCTGATACTATAATCTCTCCTAAATCTCCTAAGCTACATGTTTATAGACACACATCCCCACATCAAGGACTAACCCATATATATCTACAACTGATACTAATGGAGTGACGTCCATATTTCCCAACAATCAAGGTCTAAAATAAATTTATCTAAATTATGCAATTTGAAGGAATAGTATACAAGGTCAGGGCATATCGTAGCAGTTGGAAGTCTCACCTAGGTACACTAATCATTCTAGGTCAAAACAGTACTATGGTATCAACACACAAACAATCTAGGGTGTCCTAATTGGGAAGGTAAGGGAACAACAATCATCAAGGTTGTAGGGCTGTCTACCATCCTATATGAAAATTGGTCATTAACAAGCAACTAAGAAATTATTAAAAGGTTACTATTCCATAAAATGGAAAAAATTGAAAATTTAGGCACAACAAATCACAAATAGATTTTGTCTTGACACGATCTAAGTTGATCAATTTTGGGATAAAACGAGACTTGGGCAAGAAGAAAAATCAATGAAATCAAAGTATGAGCACGAGCATCCAATAATGGAGGTTCAGGTCATGATTAAATTTAATTCGACTGAGTACGAATACGAGGTTCATAGGCGATGAAAAGATTTTAAGGAGAATTGTCAAGGCTGTCGCGAATGAGACTCTAGGGTCAAGTTTAACTATGTCTCCATTCTCGTAGATTGATACATAAAAAAGCGAACCAAAGTGCAATAGGTTGATCAGACCATCATGTACCGGTTCTGATTAGACAATATGTTAGTGGGTGGCCACCCAATAAAATATGTCATGACCAAGCTCGAAAATAGATAAGCTTGTAAAACTAAGGCTAATTTAGCAGCACAAGATATAAGGGTGGTAATGATGAAAGGAATTACATAGTCCAAGTTTTTTAACCAACGGGTCAAGTAATCAGATGAGGTACAAGGTTAAGCATCTAAGGAAACAAGCAGAACACCATCACATGTCGGGTCGAAAGAATTGAGTCAAGGCTGGATTTCTAATTGAAATAAGAAGAAATTTAGTATAATGGTAGAGGTTATAGTTAGCCAGTTGACCAGAAAATCATATCAAGAAAATAGAGTACAAGAAGACGAGTTTTAGTGGGACATGATATACCTACACGAAGGTGAGCTCGTCTAGGTCTTGCATATAAGATTTGTTGGAGGGTAACAGCTAGTATTACATTCCGAATATCAAAGTCACGATAAGGAACGTCAAGGATCTCAATTAGAAAGTGGGAGTTCAAGAGGTGGTAATTAATGCACAAAAATAATGAAGATCGAGTTAGTCATCTGATAACCAGTTACGTCTTCTCTGAGCTACATAATTTATGTCACTTCCTTAGCCTTCCCCATGCAAAAGATACGAAGATTCAAGGGTTTCGAAGTGCATCTGGTAGGGACGACAAGATATGGGTAATTAATGTAATGAGACAGAGTTTAAGATAAGAGGTAAATAAGAATGCAAGGGAATAATGGCGAGAAAGAATAATGAAGATATGTTCCTTCTCATCGGTTCAAACGAGAGGAACCCATCAAGCTTAAATTCAATAGCTGTAAGCCCCCTGAATTTCAGGGTTTATTTTTATTTTTTTCTAAATGAATTATTATCGATAAATATTTTATTTATTTAATTGTTTAGATTATTAATGTACCTTCCCTTGACTTTGACTTCTGGAGCGTCAGGGATGCCAATCTCTATAAACTCTCTTCATAGATTTTGAAGTAGGCAAGATTATCTTTCTGTTGATATATCGTGTCCCACTTGAACTCGTTCCCTTGTGCTCTTTTTGTATCGCGCAAGTTCGGTCAACTTAGACCGATTAATCATTGAATATTATTCCCACTTTTATTTTTGATCATCATTTGCACGTTACCGTGGCTTTTAATTTAGGAGCACCAGACCAGTCATTTTCTCGGAACCAACTTCTCATGAATGATCTACTCGAGACGTTCTTCACCCATGACCTTCGTGTCCCACTCAGACACTCCATTTTGTGCTCCATTTTCTTCGCACAACATCCGGGTCAATTTAGGCCGATTTATTCTCTATCGTGAAATCTGATTTATTTTCCAATTTAATTTCGGGACCCGACATCGATCCAACCTGTCAACCCAAAGTATGGACGTGGCCCATATGAAGCCTACTACCCACATGAAACTTGTGTCCCATTTATTGGAGTCCCCGCATGTTGTTTATTTACCCGTGATTATAAACCCCTATTTTTAATTCAATTATTGCGCCCGGTTCGATTTTGACCCGACCCGGCTCGACCGAACCCGAACCCAAGCTCCCTGTTGTCCTCTCATGACTGCCCAAGTACCCTACATAATTTTCCTATTTTTCCCATTTTGAAAATATCTATTTTTCTCTCCACTTTACAAATATCTATATATATATATATATATATATATATATATATATATATATATATATATTATATATATATATATATATATATATATATATATATATATATATATATATGTATATATATATATATATATACACATATGTATATATATATACAAACTCTCACTCTCTCCCATTAAAACACTCACACACAACCCCATCCCTCCTTTACAGCAGCCGAACACCCCCCCTTTGGCCGACATCCTTTTTCACTCTCTCCCATTCAAATATCTCTCTCTATTCTCACCCTCTCTCATTTTATACACACACACACCCCCATACAAAAACACACACTCTCTCTTCCTCTCCACACAACTCATACACACACCAACTCCCCACTCCACCACCCGCACAGCCGACAGCCCCCTCCCCCTCACTGTCGACCCCCTCCTCTTTCTTCTTCTCCTCCTCCTCCATTCTCTACTTCATCACCATCATAACATCATCACCGCATCACCACCACCATAACGACCACCGCCACCGCGCCCTCGCCGTGCTCCGGCCTAGCCCGCCGCCAGGCCAGGTCGTGCGGCCACAGCAGCTGCAAACCGCAGCAGCAGCAGCGAGCCGCAGTGGCTGTCGCGCCACCCGCGCGCGTGCATGGGCGCGTGCCATGCGCCACTTCGTGGTCGGCCCGCCCCCGCGAGCTCCCCCTCACCCGGGCGACCTCCGGCGAACCCCCATGGACCACCGCCATCCTCTCCGGCGCGACAATAGGCTATTCGTGCGTTTTGAACGAAATCCCGTCGTGACGCGCGCGTTTTGAACTCAGAAAGTGCGCTCCGTCGCAGCGACTTCGTACGCGTTTTCTTGGAGATTCGACCGTTGGATCGGCGATTTTTTTGCTCCATCGCAATCTCGGTATATCCATCTTCACTCCTGTCAATTTTCGTCCGTTAATTTTGTCGTTTGATACCTCAAAACTGGCCACCAAGTTGACGTTTTAAATTGAACTATTTTTGGACAGTTTCGTGGAGCCGACTTCGTCAGCTCGTAACTTCGCCGTCGCAGCCCCGTTTTGCGCACCGTCAGTTCCTGTGCACATTTGGTATAACCCTCTTCCTGCCTCCTTTAGGTTTCGTTTCATTATAAGCACGTTCGGTTGGTCGAATTCGACGCCAAAGTTGGCCGTCCAAATTCTTTAATTTGTACTTGTTAAATTCTACTTTTGAACCCGGGACTCCGGATTCAATTTCTGACACCACCAGTAGACTCGTGGTGTCGTTCTGGCATGTTTTCATATAAAGTTTGCTTGATTTGGAGAACGTGGGCCCTGGCACGCATTTCGGTGCAAAGCGGGTCCCACTTTTCGGGTCAACGGGTCACTTTGAGATCGGCTCATCGGAATCCAATTCCGGATATACCGTTGAGTTCGTATCATCATTCTGCACTCGTTGACATATAATTTGCTGAGTTTTGAAGACATTTGCTCCGACACATATTTCCGTGCAAACCGGATACCAAATGTCGCGTCAACGTATCATTTTGAGATCGGCACATCCGAATCCTATTCCGGATATACCGTTGGGTTCGTATCGTCATTCTGGATTCATGGACATATAATTTGCTAGGTTTTGTAGACTTCTATCCCGACACGCTTTTCGGTGCAAAGTGTGTCCAACGGCGGACATCATTTTGACCTGAAATTACGGTTTTGTCCCTGTGTCCAAATTGGACTTATGGGTAGGCCATCCTAGCTGATTTGACCATTCTGGACACGTTGGTGATATTTATTTTATCATCCGACAACATCTGTAGATTTTGATTATGTATTATCCTTAATTTATAATTAATTATTTTTCCATAAATTGTTACTTTCTGGTTTTGAATTTTTTATATATATTTTAATTGCTGTAAAATTCTTGGAAAAATGGTATTTAAATATTATGTTAATTTAGCTAATTTATTATAATTTTTTTAGCATTTATTAAGTACTTTTGGTATTTTATAAAAATAGGAAAACATAACTCATTTTTAATATATTTATGTTTGCTGATTTTTAATAAATATTTATGAGGGTTTATAAATCCCAGAAAAATTAGTATAAATTTCTATAATTAACAAGGATCATTTTGGTACTTTATTTTATATATATTTGAGCTTTTTGTCTATCTCAAAAATTATTGGAACATAGTGTACAGTAGATTTAATTATTGAATAATTACGACTTGCAACTTTTTATGTTGTTTTGTGTTTTAGTCGTATTGGACCTCACCCCGTACTAGTATAAAGACCCTAGAGAGTTAGTTTGTGTATAGTGGTACTTCACATTAGACTTTTATGCTAGGTCCCCACTTGGCTAGTATCCAGTTAGGAGTCGTGTCACACCACTAGTGTATTATTGAACATAGCTTGGAACTGAGATTGTGTATCATTATTGACAGGATACCAGACATCTATATCTTCGTACTAGTATTCTTGCTTTGCTCGAGGCAAGTACATCTACAAACTCATTTACTGTCTTTTAATGCTAGAACATATATTAACCCTGTTAAAATACTGCTTTCTGAATAACTGCAAGTTAAATCTTCACATGTTACATTAAATTGGTCCCTACCATGCTTAGGACAGTTATCATATCTTCACATGCTTCTTACTGGTTCTCAGCACATGTTTCACTATGCTTTATACGGCTCTGAGTATTCACATGTTTTGTACTGCTCCCAGTACCTGCCGTGCTTATACTGCTCCCAGTATTTTCCACATGTTTTACTGTTCTCGTATCTCTCACATTTAGAATATGGGTTATGGGGAAACTGATAGTTGAGTACGTGATCATAGCCCCACGCTACGACCTTGGCCGTGTAGGGCCGACATTATGCATGTAGACCTTGACAGAGGCCAATATCCCGAGGCACTTGTACGTGTGTACATTTAGGCATGTACGGAAGTACATATTGTTCTTACTGGTGGCACTCCACCCTCAGCACCTCTTGACCGATCACGTACCTGCTCCAGTTTTAAACATTATATATACATCTGTCTTTATGACATATGTATCCTTACCATGATAGATTATGAGATATACCATGATTCCAGATATGCCATGTTTCCTGTGTTACTATGATATTGTGATCCGAGTTGTACCATGAGGCCATGTTTCTAGTATTTTCTATTTTATAGACTTATCACACCATGTTTCTTGTTGTACATCTCTTTCATTATATGTTCAGTACTTTAGTTGTAGAGGTTGTACTTGCTCCCGTCCTGACAGGATAACGTTGTAGGTATACTTTTCGAGAAGGAAACGCTATGTGTTACATATTATGGTACTGCATTGAGGACCTGGCCTTAGCTCCAGAAGAGGCCCCAGCGGGGAACCTTGCTTAGTCATTTCCATATGTTTTGAGATTGAGACTTTGGTATGTTCTTATATTTGGATACTGGACTTTGTCTCCAGTTAGATACTTTGGTTATGTATTATTAAGTCTGTGCTCATGTTACTTTCGCTTATAGATGCTGTGTTGTGATGAACATTTAAATGTGATTTTAGAACTGTTAGTAGCTTAGATCCTTTATTGTCTATTCTTAGAACAGCTTACTACGATTTAGCAAGCGTAGGCTGGACATGGCTCGGCCCGGCCCAACAATTTGGGTAACGGGTCGTGACATGTTTTTTTGGCGGCCCATGCAGGTCTCGACTTAAGTTGTTTGGTTACGTTATTGTACCAAGCATGCCTGCAATTAGGATCCAGAAAAACTTGATAACACTAGGAATAACATTTAGAACACCTAGAGGATTACTAGGATTGCAACATAGGAGAACTCATCACAGCATAGGACCGTTAGCTATAATTAGCCTCTTGTTTGTATTTCAGTGGGTCAATTTAGACCAAGTTTGTACCCTTGGGATGACCCCTGAGGATCTCACTCTAATCTTACCTAGAATTCTGTTTCCACTTATTTCCATTTACCCTTCCTTAATTCATTGTTGAAATTGATTTCTGATTTTCGTTGTTGATTTTGATCTTGCATCGTGATAAATTTTGTGGATTGAATTATGATATATCCTGATAAGGTAAACGTCTGCTTTATTTATGGAGTTTAGAATTTATCGCAGCCATATTAGCTGGTATGACAAAAACATAGAGCCTGATTTGGATATATTATCCTATTCATAGAATTTAGATTTTCTCGCAGCCATACCGGTTGGCGTGGCGAGGATTCTAGATAATATGATTTTAGGGAGTATACCTTAGTTATGACTCTATCGTTTATTGCATCTAGGCTTACTGGTAGGACGAAAAAATTCTGGCAACATGATTTCAGGAAGACGTATATGGTTATCAGATCATATCTCAGCTTGGTTCACTTCGTTATGATCGATTGAGCAAGAATAAATTCTTATTATCATTCTTCCCCGTCTTGATTAACTCTGTTCTATCTACATCTACAACTAGGATTATAGGTTCTCTAGGATTCTCCAACAGGATTGTTTTCATGTTATCTTTTTGGACATAATTATTTTTGTGTTCCATCTTTCCTATGACTTGACTAAACTCTTTTTCGTTAACCTCTTGGGTAATTCTTCTCGTTATGTGACTCATTGTCTTTGTACCATTCTTGGAGATTTTTTCGATAAACTTTTCTGTCTTGCTTCACCTTTAACTTGTTTGAACACTGTTATGGATTGCTTGACCCAGTCTTAGGCTTTGTTACCTTCTATCTTGATAGACGATCGAAATAGCCAAACCTTGTTGACTGATCCTGTAGTATAACTATAAATGTATGGTGTGATTATGATAAGTACTTTTCCTAGGGATTGGTTAGATTAAGCTTATAGGACAAGTATAAGCGACTGACTGTAGTAGACCTGGAAACCATTAAGAACGATTGTATTGGTATTATGACTCGATGATAGGGTATCTAAGATGGATAAATGAGATAGTATATTGTTATGACTATGGATTAAGGATTAGAATCTTGTGTTTAGCAAATTGAGAATTTAGCATTTGTAGAATTTTGGTTGGTTACCTATAGCTGATTACAGGTGATTAAAGGGTAGATCGATATGTGGATTGATATAGAATAAGTTAGAATGAGTTATCGTATTGCATACGAGATCGAAAAGATATCAGTTAAAAGGACAAGGAACATGACAAAGACATATGTACATTGGTAATTAATAAATTGGGAGTTTTGAAATCGAGGATTTATATTCGGAGGACTTGTTGAGTAAAAAGAAGAAGGCTCTACGCCAAGGATAAGAATTGAACGTATAATTTCGAGGAGAAACTGTAGGAAAGGATTGACGATAAATGATGCCAAGGAACTGTGGATTGATGAAATAAGGATACTTAGGATATGATAAGGAAATCCAGTATTTACAATTGAGGTTGAAAATATGGTTGATGATTAAGCATTTTAGGCTTATAGACATGTCCAGAGAATGACCTATATATAGTTTAGGGTATACATAAAGATTTCATGTTAGTATGGAAGATTCTAAAGGATATATGACGTAGTTTATGATAGAAGGACTTTGTTGAACCTAAACCAAAAAGATTGTAAGGAGAAACAAAAGAGATGATTACAAGGATAGCAGATTGAGTATTGTAGCCAGAGCAGCTACATATTATAGTTTGACTGGTTGGATAATTTTTAATTTCGAGGACGAAATTTTTGTAAGGTGGGTAGGATGTAAGCCCCCTGAATTTCAGGGTTTATTTTTATTTTTTTCTAAATGAATTATTATCGATAAATATTTTATTTATTTAATTGTTTAGATTATTAATGTACCTTCCCTTGACTTTGACTTCTGGAGCGTCAGGGATGCCAATCTCTGTAAACTCTCTTCATGGATTTTGAAGTAGGCAAGATTATCTTCCTGTTGATATATCGTGTCCCACTTGAACTCGTTCCCTTGTGCTTTTTTGTATCGCGCAAGTTCGGGTCAACTTACACCGATTAATCATTGAATATTATTCCCACTTTTATTTTTGATCATCGTTTGCACGTTACCGTGGCTTTTAATTTAGGAGCACCAGACCAGTCATTTTCTCGGAACCAACTTCTCATGAATGATCTACTCGAGACGTTCTTCACCCATGACCTTCGTGTCCCACTCAGACACTCCATTTTATGCTCCATTTTCTTCGCACAACATCCGGGTCAATTTAGGCCGATTTATTCTCTATCGTGAAACCTGATTTATTTTCCAATTTAATTTCGGGACCCGACATCGATCCAACCTGTCAACCCAAAGTATGGACGTGGCCCATATGAAGCCTACTACCCACATGAAACTTGTGTCCCATTTATTGGAGTTCCCGCATGTTGTTTATTTACCCATGATTATAAATCCCTATTTTTAATTCAATTATTGCGTCCGGTTCGATTTTGACCCGACCCGGCTCGACCGAACCCGAACCCAAGCTCCCTGTTGTCCTCTCATGACTGCCCAAGTACCCTACATAATTTTCCTATTTTTCCCATTTTGAAAATATCTAGTTTTCTCTCCACTTTACAAATATATATATATATATATATATATATATATACAAACTCTCACTCTCTCCCATTAAAACACTCACACACAACCCCATCCCTCCTTTACAGCAGCCGAACACCCCCCCTTTGGCCGACATCCTTTTTCACTCTCTCCCATTCAAATATCTCTCTCGATTCTCACCCTCTCTCATTTTATACACACACACACCCATACAAAAACATATACTCTCTCTTCCTCTCCACACAACTCATACACACACCAACTCCCCACTCCACCACCCGCACAGCCGACAGCCCCTCCCCCTCACTGTCGACCCCCTCCTCCTTCTCCTTCTCCTCCTCCTCCATTCTCTACTTCATCACCATCATAACATCATCACCGCATCACCACCACCATAACGACCACCGCCACCGCGCCCTCGCCGTGCTCCGGCCTAGCCCGTCGCCAGGCCAGGCCGTGCGGCCACAGCAGCTGCAAACCGCAGCAGCAGCAGCGAGCCGCAGTGGCTGTCGCGCCACCCGCGCGCGTGCGTGGGCGCGTGCCGTGCGCCACTTCATGGCCGGCCCGCCCCCGCGAGCTCCCCCTCACCAGGACGACCTCCGGCGAACCCCCATGGACCACCGCCATCCTTCTCGGCGCGACAATAGGCTATTCGTGCGTTTTGAACGAAATCCCGTCGTGACGCGCGCGTTTTGAACTCAGAAAGTGCGCTCCGTCGCAGCGACTTCGCGCACGTTTTCCCGAAGATTCGACCGTTGGATCGGCGATTTCTTCGCTCCGCCGCAATCTCGGTATATCCATCTTCACTCCTGTCAATTGTCGTCCGTTAATTTTGTCGTTTGATACCTCAAAACTGGCCACCAAGTTGACGTTTTAAATTAAACTATTTTTGGACAGTTTCGTGGAGCCGACTTCGTCAGCTCGTAACTTCGCCGTCGCAGCTCCGTTTTGCGCACCGTCAGTTCCGGTGCACATCTGGTATAACCCTCTTCCTGCCTCCTTTAGGTTTCATTTCATTATAAGCACGTTCGGTTGGTCGAATTCGACGCCAAAGTTGGCCGTCCAAATTCTTTAATTTACACTTGTTAAATTCTACTTTTGAACCCGGGACTCCGGATTCAATTTCTGACACCACCAGTAGACTCGTGGCGTCGTTCTGGCATGTTTTTATATAAAGTTTGCTTGATTTGGAGAACGTGGGCCCTGGCACGCATTTCGGTACAAAGCGGGTCCCACTTTTCGGATCAACGGGTCACTTTGAGATCGGCTCATCGGAATCCAATTCCGGATATACCGTTGAGTTCGTATCGTCATTCTGGACTCGTTGACATATAATTTGCTGAGTTTTGAAGACATTTGCTCCGGCACGCATTTTCGTGCAAACCGGATACCAAATGTCGCGTCAACGTATCATTTTGAGATCGGCACATCGAAATCCTATTCCGGATATACCGTTGGGTTCGTATCATCATTCTGGATTCGTGGACATATAATTTGCTAGGTTTTGTAGACTTCTATCCCGACACGCTTTTCGGTGCAAAGTGTGTCCAACGACGGACATCATTTTGACCCGAAATTACGATTTTGTCCCTGTGTCCAAATTGGAATTATGGGTAGGCTACCCTAGCTGATTTGACCGTTCTGGACACGTTGGTGATATTTATTTTATCATCCGACAACATCTGTAGATTTTGATTATGTATTATCCTTAATTTATAATTAATTATTTTTTCATAAATTGTTACTTTTTGGTTTTGAATTTTTTATATAAATTTTAATTGCTGTAAAAATCTTAGAAAAATGGTATTTAAATATTATGTTAATTTAGCTAATTTATTATAATTTTTTTAGCATTTAATAAGTACTTTTGGTATTTTATAAAAATAGGAAAACATAACTCATTTTTAGTATATTTATGTTTGCTGATTTTTAATAAATATTTATGAGGGTTTATAAATCCCAAAAAAATTAGTATAAATTTCTATAATTAACAAGGATCATTTTGGTACTTTATTTTATATATATTTGAGCTTTTTGTCTATCTTAAAAATTGTTGGAACATAGTGTACAGTAGATTTAATTATTGAATAATTACGACTTGCAACTTTTTATGTTGTTTTGTGTTTTAATCGTATTGGACCTCACCCCGTACTAGTATAAAGACCCTAGAGAGTTAGTTTGTGTATAGTGGTACTTCACATTAGACTTTTATGCTAGGTCCCCACTTGGCTAGTATCCAGTTAGGAGTCGTGTCACACCACTAGTGTATTATTGAACATAGCTTAGAACTGAGATTGTGTATCATTATTGACAGGATACCGAACATCTATATCTTCGTACTAGTATTCTTGCTTTGCTCGAGGCAAGTACATCTACAAACTCATTTACTGTCTTTTAATGCTAGAACATGTATTAACCCTGTTAAAATACTGCTTTCTGAATAACTGCAAGTTAAATCTTCACATGTTACATTAAATTGGTCCCTACCATGCTTAGGACAGTTATCATATCTTCACATGCTTCTTACTGGTTCTCAGCACATGTTTTACTATGCTTTATACGGCTCTGAGTATTCACATGTTTTGTACTGCTCCCAGTACCTGCCGTGCTTATACTGCTCCCAGTATTTCCCACATGTTTTACTGTTCTCGTATCTCTCACATGTTAGAATATGGGTTATGGGGAAACTGATAGTTGAGTACGTGATCATAGCCCCACGCTACGACCTTGGCCGTGTAGGGCCGACATTATGCATGTAGACCTTGACAGAGGCCAATATCCCGAGGCACTTGTACGTGTGTACATTTAGGCATGTACGGAAGTACATATTGTTCTTACTGGTGGCACTCCACCCTCAGCACCTCTTGACCGATCACGTACCTGCTCCAGTTTTAAATATTACATATACATCTGTCTTTATGACATATGTATCCTTGCCATGATAGATTATGAGATATACCGTGATTCCAGATATGCTATGTTTCCTGTGTTACTATGATATTGTGATCCCAGTTGTACCATGAGGCCATGTTTCTAGTATTTTCTATTTTATAGACTTATCACACCATGTTTCTTGTTGTACATCTCTTTCATTATATGTTCAGTACTTTAGTTGTAGAGGTTGTACTTGCTCCCGTCCTGACAGGATAACGTTGTAGGTATACTTTTCGAAAAGGAAACGCTATGTGTTACATATTATGGTACTGCATTGAGGACCTGGCCTTAGCTCCAGAAGAGGCCCCAGCGGGGAACCTTGCTTAGTCATTTCCATATGTTTTGAGATTGAGACTTTGGTATGTTCTTATATTTGGATACTGGACTTTGTCTCCAGTTAGATACTTTGGTTATGTATTATTAAGTCTGTGCTCATGTTACTTTCGCTTATAGATGCTGTGTTGTGATGAACATTTAAATGTGATTTTAGAACTGTTAGTAGCTTAGATCCTTTATTGTCTATTCTTAGAACAACTTACTACGATTTAGCAAGCGTAGGCTGGACATGGCTCGGCCCGGCCCAACAATTTAGGTAACGGGTCGTGACAATAGTAAGGAATGTGGGTGAATCCAAACAAGAGGAAAAGGAATTCCAATTGAAGTTCAAAATGAGTTTCTCAGGGGTCGTCCCAGAAATCTCTCAAATAATCCTAAGTGTGATTGAGTACCTTGGATTTGAAAATATTAATCTAAATACAAAATTAAATCAACAACTACAAAATTTTATCAAAATCATCACCTAATACCAGGATTCAAAGTTCTACAATGAATCCACAAAATCAAATTCAAATCAAGAAAAAAGGTGAATCAAAACAAGGAAAAGGAGTTTAAATCGGAATTCAAAATGAGATTCTCAAGGGTCATCCCAGGAATCTCTCAAGGAATCCTAAAAGTGATTGAGTATCCTCTCATCCTAACATCTTAATTTATATATCCTATAGCAGGCTCGTAGTAGTACAACTAAGTCATTGCGCTACTACAAAATCGCACTAATGCGAATCTCGACCTGCATGGGCCACCACTAAAAATGTGTCACGATCCGCACCCTAGAGTTAGTGCACGAGAACGTAACAACGCCCAGCCTATGCCGCAGTATCGGCGGTAGAACGCTGTCCTAGGTCTCAATGCATCTAACAGTATAAGACTAAATAGTTTATACTCCCCGAATGGGGGTGACATAGCAGAATGTAAACTCAATCACATCTAAGGTAGAGCATAAAGGAAGATAGATAAAACATGAAATCGAAAAGAGATACAACAGATAGAAGTCTAAGTGTCTAAGATACAAACTCAGAATACATCTCAAAACTCAAATACAGTAATCCATAAATATAACTCAAGATGACTGAAAATAAACTATAAGCAAAAACCCTAGCTATCTATGCAACCTCTACTGTCTCCTCTAGGCTAGCAGGCAACCTCCAGGCTATCTGTAAAATTTATCAACGGGTCCAGTCAGGACTGGAGCGAGCACAGTACATCTCAACAGATCATAGCAGGTTAGAAAATATAATCATGCAGTAAAGTAAGATACAGGATCTGAAGAAAATATAGTATATAAACAGAGAAAGAGAACTGTAATAGAAATATCTACTGTACATAGAGAACTAACACTGACTAGTGAGTCAGAGTAAAATATAAACATGTGAATGGCATAGGAGATTCATGACTACAGCTAAGAGAGTGATTCATGACTACAGCTACTTGGATAATATTCACATGTCTATTTCTACTCCCCCATCCCCAATCAATACACAAGGATCTGTTCAAGTTATGTTAAGATTCGTGAAACTTCACATGGCTCATAAAATAAGTGATACGTGAAGGTGATTCATGATGGCTCTGTGAACATGAGAGTATATGTGTCACAAGCGATTCGTGAATCAGAGGAAGCATAGAGATACGTGATGATTCGTGAAACGCACAAAACATGCAGTATCCGATGCTCCCGAGGGGGATAACATCTCATGAAAAGATCCATATAGTACCAATCCGTGTGACCAACGTGACAGTATCAAGTAAAGTAATTTAAAGCAGGAAAATAATTCTAAACAGGATATAAAATGATCAGAGAATGTACTCGCCTGATATCTGAATGTCCAAGGTAAAGATACTGTCCGAGGAGAGGTGTTTGGCTCCTAATTAGAACAGCACAAGTCACAACATGTCCAGAAGGGTAATATAAAGTACTACAATACATTCTACATGAATCTAGGTCAAACTAGGCCAAAGTCAACCCTTGGTCAACTCTGGTCAACTGCACTAGTCAAACTAGGTCAAACTAGGTCATGTCCTAACCCAGTAAGTCTTACTAGGCCTAACCAAGACTATCCTAGCAAGCACACATCAATACAAGGCTATACAAGCCAACATAC
The DNA here is from genome assembly GCA_029216955.1 of Iris pallida. Lineage (NCBI taxonomy): Eukaryota > Viridiplantae > Streptophyta > Magnoliopsida > Asparagales > Iridaceae > Iris > Iris pallida. The sequence continues at coordinate 3,795,515 of JANAVB010013397.1, read as the reverse complement.
ACCCAACTCTATATAGTATGCAATTATTCAATACTCAAATAGGCAAGAATTCACATTGGATATACACTAGGTAATCTATTACTTTAAGCTATATATGTCTACACATATATACACATGCATATATTGGTATTCAATATTAGGTCTATAATTATGGCATTTCAAATGTTTATATAAACTTATATATTACAACACAATATGCTAACATATATATAATATACATACATAGCTAAGTTAACTATATTCATAAATACTTATTTAAGAGGCTATGTGTGTGTATGTGAACATGGCAAAGGGGCAAGTGAGGGTTAAATGGGCATACATAGTGTATACATATCAAAGAGTGTCAAAGTGTAAGTGAACAAAGTGTCAAGTGTGATAGTGTCAACATAGTGTAAGGGGTACATGAGGTAATATAGGATTTGTGTTAACATAAAACATTACATCTCATTAACTTGTATATTGCATACATTACATCTATTATTACATTACATCCATGCTTGCATTCACTCATCATTCATTTATTCTCTTGCACTACTATATGCACCATACATTACATACTATGGAACCTACATATTCATTACAAGCCATACTTATACATGCTTACATTAGATAGGATACTTACACCTCATACATCATTTATTTAACCATTTACTCATGCTTGCATTCTCTATTTAATTACATAATGTATATACATTAACATGGGTTAAAATCAAATAGAACATTATATTACACACAAGGGTGCACAAAATGCATATGCCGAATAGTAACTCCTACTAATAATCAATACTGTACCATCTCAGCATGAATTAAAATCTAGGATTAAAGTATGTTATAGATCTATGTGTTAGCTTTTTGAAACTTCAAACGGATCGCATTTTCGTTTTCGGAAACTCTCGGAATCGCGAAAACACCGAGAACGCGTTTGTCTTTCGTACAGCTGACACTCAAATAATTCTCCAGAAAGTAACAGAAAGAATTAGGCCTACTAATATATATTTTGGAAAGCTAACTTCAACACGCTTCTTTTAAAAAAAATGGGAGATTAAACCGAGCTTTGAGCTAGAAGTTATGACATTTCTAAGTTAAGACTGAAATTAAAAACGTGGATAAAAATCATGACGGATTTAGGTAGTTTGAGACAAAAGAACACAAGAATATAACATAATATATCAAGAACTCACTCTCTACACTAATATATATATATGAGACACTATAGAACACATCTCCAATACAAAAATATGAGATTAAACATGTAATAATTCATTTATACATAACAACAACACATAGTGTGTCCAAATTTGGAATTTTCCCACATGGACACAACCACAACACAAAGGACACTCCTATGACCTCCAAATGGACACAAAATGGACACAAATGGAGATACAACTATAGGGGTCATTCCTATGGGTTCAAAATAGACGTATATGCATAAGGAAATGAAAAGGAGAAGGGATTTATACCTCCCGGTAGATCGAATCGAAGAAAAGTCTTCCCGGAGCGACACCGACACGTAGAGATTCCAAAAGGACACGAACGAGTGCCGAATCCTCCCAAACTTGGGTAGCTTCCTCCTTGGCTAGAATGGAGAAGGAAAGAAGAAGATTTGGTGGTGAAATAGAAGGATTTGGTGGAGAAATTGCTAGGGATTGCTCTCTAGGAATTTGGGGAAGAACAAGAAAGAGAGTGTGGATGAGAATAATGAAATGAACTTGAGCCTATCCTCTCCCAAAGTGGCTGGCCATATGGGGCTATTTGTCCTATTATGGTAAGGTCCAAAATGCCCCCACTAACCTATTCTATGAGTATTAGGAAAGGGCTAATTGGTTGGGGCTAAATTAGTCATTCTAAAGTCTCTAATCACACTAACCTTATCTATAATAATTAGTCTAACCTCTAACTAAAATATTTCTATCATGTGGACTAAAATTAATATCATGTGGGCCATGCCTAACTAGTGTGTGGGTCCCACTAGAATCAAACTACCCTCGGGTCCCTGTTTCAAGTCGGATTGAGTTGAAATTCGAACCCGACTCAAATAACCCCAAAATAATATCATAAATAATAAAATAATATCAAAATAATTCAAAGAGGTCAAATGCAAAAAATATCCTTAGGCCAAAAATGACATTAAAATATCATAATCACATGGTTAGGCTCTAGGTCAAACAGTCTCTAGGGTTTCACTAGCAAAACGTCAAAACCACAAGTCATTGATTTAAATAATTTTAAAATGATTTAAAATCACCAAAAATCATATAATAAATTAAATATCATTATTAAAATAATTATAAATACGAAATTTCAAAATTACCCTCATTTGGGAAACTGGGTGCTACAGTATCTATTTGAAAATATTTGTATCCATTTGCATCCAGTACATACCCTCCCTCAAGTTTATGGCATATAAGCGTGTAACAGTACATACATTTTAATTTGGATGTGAAAATCTGTATCGTAAGACAAACTAAACATAATTAGTTCGATACCGATACCAATACCGATTCCGATACTCAACGAAATAGACCGATACCGATACCGATACAGATAGGTGGTGGAATGAGCCATAATTCGCTGATTTGGTTTTGGTTTTGATTTCGGTTCCGGTTTCGAACGTACTAAATTTTAAAAAAAATCGGTTCGGTTTCGGTATTGAATATACTAAATTTACTTATCCGATTTCGGTTTCGGTCCAAAGTTTATATATACTCCTCTCTATATATATATATATATATATATATATATATATATATATATATATATATATATATATATATATATGTGCGTGTGTGCCGAATATATATATATATATATATATATATATATATATATGTGTGTGTGTGTGTGTGTGTGTGTGTGTGTGTGTGTGTGTGTGTGTGTTTGTGTGTGTGTGTGTGTGTGTGTGTGCGTGTGTTTGTGTGTGTGTGTGTGAGTGTGTATATGTGTGTGCCGAATATATATATATATATATATATATATATATATATATATATATATATATATATATATATATATATACATGTGTGTGTGTGTGCCGTGTATGCCGAATATATATATGTGTGTGTGTGTGTCGTGTGTGCTGAATATATATATGTGTGTGTGTGCCGTGTGTCCCCTACCCGACCCCCTCCCACACCCCCCTCCCCGACAGCACCCATCCTCCACCCCCCCTCCCCCACCCCCACCACCCCCTCCCCGACAGCACCCCCTCCCCCCGATCCCCATCCCCGAAAGCACCCACCCCCCACCCCCCCTCCCCGACAGCACCCCCTCCCTCGACCCCCCTTTCCGATAGCACCCATCCCCCTTCCCCACCCCACCACCCCCTCCCCGACCCCCCCTTCCCAACAGCATCCCCTCCCCGACCGCCCTCCCCGACAGCATCTACCCCCCCACCCACCCCTCCTACATACCCCTCCTACCCTCCCCTCCCCCTTCCCCCTCCTCCCGGCCCCGGCGACAGCCGACCGCCACCCTCCCCCCCCGAAACCCTAAAATAGAGAGAGAGGGAAAGAGAGAGAGAGAGAGAGAGCTTACCGGCGAGATCGACGGAGGGAAATAAAAAATAGAGAGAGAGAGAGTTCGTTTGGGGGGAAATGAAAAATTCTCTCCCCCTCCGTCGGTTCAATTTAAGTTAGGGTATAGTATTTAGCGACGGACTGGCGATGGATATATCCGTCGCTAATCCATCGCTAAATAGCCAGTAGATTACCGACGAAAAGTTAGTCGATAGTCCGTCGCTAATAGTCCGCACGATTTTTTTCAGTATTTTGCCGCCAAAATGTGCGACATATCAGCAACGGCCGTCGCTAACTTTTCGTCAAATTAGCGACGGAAGTGCGATTGATTTTGACACAAAAAAACAAAAAAATTATTCATTGCTTTCTGACGGTAGTCCGTCACAAGTTAGTCGCTAGTCCGTCGCTATTAGCGACGGATTAGAGACGTCGTTAATTGGCCGTCGCCAAATTGCTGTATTTTAGTAGTGTATGTTTTATTGAAGTCGAATAACCTGTCCGTGAAATGGACACAAAATCGAGTGAAATCTGTTCAAAAGCAGAACCAGAAGATAGTCCCAAACCCTTGAATTGGAAGACAAATTTTGAACCAAATATTAGGAGTTATCGAAAACCAATTAAACACAGTCCTAGAAATCATATAGGTCTTCAAAACCCTTGTTACAGAAGCCGATTTCGTCGACTGTACATCGAGAAATTTGCTTCCCAAAATTTATAAAAATTGTCTTCAAAATAGTAGACATTTTAGAAAATTTTCTGATACGACGTGCGCCCCGACAAAACGACGATGTGGTCGTAAACCAAAATTATCGAAAGGTGCATATCGATTTTGCGAATGTGTGAGATTCGACGGAACTCAATTTTGCTGTGTGCGCGACGAAATCGAGGCTTATCGATCGAGATACCCTATATCGGCCTCTTTGTGAACTGGCCTACAATTTAGTGCATATTCATCATCTCGAGACAAAACTTATAACACTGGACTCATCTTATTTTTCTGGTCCTGTGAGCCAAGTTTGGTCCGATTCTGAGAAGGTTGACTAGAATGTTATTTTGGCGGGCCTACGACCCGATCCAATGCACGAATTTGTGTACGGCTCACCAAAATCCAACTTTGGACATACGATTGAGTTCGTATTATCAAACTGGATTTGTAGACACATAATTTCATGACTTTAGAGACCATAGGTATTGGCACACTTTTCGGTACAAAGTAGGTCCAACGACGGATATCGATTTGACCCAAAATTATAATTTTTCTCCTGTATCTAGAATTGGACTTATGGGTAGGCGATCTTAGACATTTTTTAATGCCAAAAATGTTTGTGATGTTTATTTCAGCAACCGAGGATGTTTGAGGGAGTTGACCATCACTGCTCTTTTCTTCTGACAATCTGAGTGACTGGACCTTGCTATTTCTGCACACCACCTCCAAACAAGATACCTTACCATTATATACTATCCATTTTTTATTCTGTTATTTTATTCTGGTTATTATATTATATTACATGTTTTTTCTGACACTGTGCGAGCGACTACATTAGTCGTTTTATGACTTTGCTTTATTTTCGTGCATAATGACTTAGTACTAGATGACCACCCATTGCAATAGAGTATTAGTATATCTCATATAGCCTTGACACTTTATTATCATGAGTTGTGAGTTACATGTAGGACACAGACTCGCATAGTCGGCTGGCCACCGATACGTATAAGGCGTACGACGGTTAGGGTATAACTACTAATAGATGTTGCATGATTAGTAGACTTGACAGTTATTAGAGGTTCATGTGAGTCAAAGAGATGGCATTGTTAGACATAGGGTGAGAAGGACGGTTCTTTAACGTATGGGCCACTATTACATCTTTTCTTGGTGTAACCCGGTAGCTCCGCTGGAGATATGGTGTGAGATTACCTCTTAGGTTGGCCACTGATGTTTATAAACGTTATGCTCTTAGGCCCCTGGTGCCCAAGTGGGGACTATGTCGATCCTATTTATAGACAGAAGGCCCTTACGTTGGAGGTTTATCTTTAACTGTATATTCATAGTAGATTTGTTAGGCACCCTAATGCATGCATCCTTCATTTTATTACACAGTTTATATGGCATATTGTTTTCTTGTATCTTGTTATGTCTCTCTAAGGACCTGGTAATCTCTCTAGGCTTAGACGACCAGACTTTTCCTAAGAATACGGTCTGTACTGGATCCATCTTTCATAGATGATGAGGTCTCACCTATGGGATCTAGTGATTTAGTTATATTAGTTATGACTTGCTACACTTGTAGTGGGCATCTCTTATTTATTTTTATTATATTTTAGGAGGCCAGACTCCAGTTATCTCAGACTATTTTTCATAGTTGTTTGGTAGTAGATTTGTTTATACCCGGTTATATATCTTTTGACTCTTTTATTTTATTATTATGGACTATTGATTTATTCTTGTATTCTGTGGATGAAATTCAGATTATCTATGATTGGCTGGTGATTTTATTATTTACAGCTTATGTATGTGTAGTAGGATTCCATATATTAGAGTATTCTTCATATGCATGCAGTTGGCATATTTCGTATGCCTAGTCCTACATATATTAGGACTGGGCATTACAGGTATAGATGCTACTAAGATAGTACCTATAATCGCCATGCCCTTGGGTTCCTCCGCAACTGGTACCATAACATAAGCCTAGCCAACTCTCTGTCCTCCCGCCTACTATCTAACTCTCCCGTACTGGACCGCATGTGGTGGTAAAATTGGTCCTCTTTGTGGTCCTCCTAGTGCTGCAGTCGCCTGAGCTGGTGGTCTCAGTCCTAGTAGTGCTAGTCTAGGAGCTGGATTCTGTGGTCTGTCGCTCTATTGTGGACACTCCATGGCACGGTGTCATGCCCAGTTCCAAAAATACGAAACTGAGCCACGTGGCGATTGCCAGCGAGTACCACTCCAATGGTTATCCCAATTTAATGAAACCATTAGGGTAGCACTTAAGCTGTAGAGTACAACAATAGTGTAAAGTAAAATCCTAAACTTCAATGTAACTAATCTCCTCCATAAATACGATCCAAGAAGCACATAGAGATAAAGAATCTACCAATATGCTGAAATAAATATGTCTGAATGTAATCATAATACAAAACTGAAATGAATGTCTCGCGGGAACAAACCCGCTAGTATAATACTGAATGGGAGAAAACAGCAAGATAAATAGATTTGATAACCAGCTAACTAGGTAATGGTATCATATCCAAGAAAGGGCCCTACCACTGGAATCAATGGTATTCTCCTGGAAGAATCTCGTCCACAGATGCGGGTCATTCCCCTGAATCAACCCTGGATCCATAAATCTCTGGGTACTCCTCCTTGTCTAAGCCTGGAAAAGAAAACCAAGTCCTAAGGGGGACGTATCGAGGTACATAATATGTGAGCCAAGTGTACAACATTGCTAATATATATAAAAATAAAAATGACTGTAAAAGTGGATGAATCTAACATAACCAATTAAATGACAATGCAATTTTGAGAACATCACCCGAATACACGGGCTGTCACGGTGTACCCCAGAGACCAGATAAGCACTCTAGTAAACTATAAAATACCCCATAGTTCTAGTAAGGAAAGTTGTGGCAAACTATGAAATCCCAGAAGCTCTGGTAATGAGACAACGACATACTCTGTGAGAAAGTAGCCCAAGCATACGGTGTATGTTCTTCCCTCCCATATATGTGACCTTACGAATCGGGTACACAAGGCGCTTGGTCAGATCCTCTAGCTAGGACAGCGGGTCGTAATAGTAATAGTGTAGTATAGCAAGTCATCGTCCTAGAGCCAAACACGGACTTTCATATACTAAGGTATAATCAAGTATGAATTCCGTCAGAAATGTAAGTGTCACATGAACATGTCCTAGGGTCTAATGTATCGCAACGATTTATCGCAGGAACGCAATGTAAATATCTAATATCGATACCCGATGAGACTATCGTTCATCGGCACCCGAATATGATTCAGACGCGAGGTACCGAACACAGCCCTATACTAGCAAATATCATAAATATGGAAAATATTTAAGTTAGTCTCATCGGCACCCGAATATGATTCGGATAAGAGGTACCGAACATGGCCCTATACTAGAAAATATCATAAATAGGGCAAATATTTTAAGAACAAATATGGTAATTGAAGTACAAAAATGGCAATGTACACTTTCCTAGCTCCTGATACTGATGAGAAGAAACTGGTCCAACGCCCAAGTCCGAAGAGTCCAATGTGTCAAAAGGACCTAGAGAAATAATTAATTCACAACTAATTAATTAATTATTTATTTTAAGCTAATAATTTTATTTGTATAAAAAGAGGATAACTAATATTATATCTATAGCTTTTACCCAAGCACTAATATTGGGAATGAGCCAAACCCCTTACATAGCTTATGTACACCTTTGTTGCTCTTCTCTTTTTATGCACTCATAACTATGACCCAACTCATCTCTACTTAATTACACAAGACTTCTCTAATTATACTAACACTTGTATTGCAACAAGTATCAATTGTCACGATCCGCACCCGCTTTTCAGGATGTGAGTGCGTATCCAAGTCCAACCTATGCCGCAATGTCGGCAGTAGTACGCTATCTAGCGCACAATAAACAAAATACTCATAAATACTATTTTTACTGCTCATTCACAACAACTAAATCAAAATTACAATATTCACAAGTTTTACACTTGAAGAGAAATCAACATCTCATAATATTGAATCCATACTTCTATCTAACTAGTCTTATAGGGTTTTGGCCTTCGAGTCTCGATCTCCTTCCATACGGTCCATAGCGCAAAAGTAGGAAGCACGTCATCCTCACCTATAACAACGATCACTACATCAAATAGGACATACAATAACAGTTTTTCTATAGCCCCCGCTATAGAATGTTATCAACAATAGCATTTTTCTGCAGTGCTATAAAAATATCTATCTGTAGCATTTCCTAAATGCTGTAGAATCTTGCTTTATTTGTATTTCAAAGCAGATCTCATGTTCGAATCCTAGGAGAAACATCGTAGGTTTTTATTTTACATGATAAAAAACAGAGTATAGCATATTTGGCATGAAAGCATACAAATTTACAAAATCCGCGCCTAATATTTACAAACCCATAGCCTAAACCCCCTAATATTCCTTCTTTTGCGCATAACTATCGGCCCTTAAAATTTTCTCATAACAAACAAGAATAGAGGCTTTAGGAAATGGTGATGTTGTTGCTAAATAATCTATGTTGCTTTCCTACTAGGATAACAATGAATTATACCATTGCTAATCCATTGTACCTTAGAAATGGAATTAAAATATTTACTCAAAGGGTTTATTTTGGGAAAATTTGGGTGGTGAGTGAATTTAGGCGCTTTTATTTTTCAATTTGTAATTCTATCCCACAAAATTTCCCCTCCTATCCAAATCAATTCTTTCTTTTCACTACAAGAAATATCCCATAAGGCAACGATTTTTTCAGCAGCGTGTCATTTTTCGTTACAATTAATCATTTCTACAACACATTGTTGTCGTTGCTAAACACAAATTTCAACAACAAAAAATTTAGTCGTTGCTAATTTTCGTTGCCAAAAACTAAAAAGGAAATAGGCAACGACAATGTCATTGCTAAATCATGTATATTTTTTACATGCTAAAATTAGTAATGAATTAAATAGTTGTTAAAATATATTTTTCTTGGCAATGGAATATAGCGTTGTTGAAATATTTCAAAAAAAGTTTTATTTGGCATAATTTTTGGATGATTTTGTTTAGGAGGCAAACGAAATTTTCCCTGTAGAACAATTTTCTTCTGTTCCCTAATTTTCTTTAGGAGGCAAACGAAATTTTCCCTCTTAACAAAATTTTTCTACAGTAGATTTTGGCAAATGTTAAAGGCCACCCCCAAATTACTAAGGGCTACCAACCTACTAAGGGCAACCATCCTACACTTATCTTTTTACTAAGGGCAACCTAAAATTAATCATTTTACTAAGGACTACCCAAAAAAAAAAAAAACAAAACAAAACAAAAGAAAACCCACAACCCAAAACCCAACCCCCCTCCCCTGCCTGTTCCTTTCCCCCTCCTCCACGAAAATCCCTCCCCCTCCAACAGCCCCCCCTTTCCCCCTCCTCTACGAAAATCCATCCCCCTCCGACAGCCCCCCTTCCCCCCTACTCCACGAAGTCCCCTCCCCCTTTTCGACAGCCCCCCCTTCCCCCCTCCTCCACGAAATCCCCTCCCCCTTTCCGACAGCCCCCTTCCCCCCTCCTCCACGAAGTCCCCCTCCCCCCCTCCGACTGAACGAATTTCTAGTTATAGGAATGCAAACAAGACTGAACGAATTTCATGATATAGAGTGCAGTTTCCTGTAGGAATGCTTTACAGGTCTTGAAACATTATTAAAGTGCAGTTTCCTGTAAAAGTGGCCATTATTAGCAAGTAGTAGTTTAATTGTGATATTTCATATATGTTTCTTTGGGCTATTTTAATTCTTTCTGTTTGATAACATTAGTTCTCCTTAAATCATGACAATTCAGATAAGAAGAATGAGAACAAGGAGGTTGCAGTGGAGGTTGATAACATTAGTTCTCCTCATATGGGCTTCTGCCAACATAGGACTGCAGCCTAGGCTGCAGTCCTCAACGAAATTAGGACTGCAGGTCAAGCCTGCAGTCACTGTAGCCATCCTTTTTTGGTAGAATGAAGACTCATTTAGCTTCTGCCAACATAGGGCTGCAGCCTAGGCTGCAGTCCTCAACGAAATTAGGAATTGTTCACTTATAATAAGCTTCCAGAGCCTCTCTCCGTTCCAATTTCTTCTTTGATTTCAACTTTTGATAATAACATGGCCCATGGGTGATACCTGAGAAGGGCACTTATCTGAGTGTACTTTGCATAACAGTCTATGAAGGTCGTGATCCGCCAGACTAATTATGGTATAGGTTGTAAGCACAATGTGAGCAAGAGGCCACTTTGCTGGGAAAGTTATAACTTGTGATGCCTTAGTTGTAAGCACAATGTGAGCAAGAGGCCACTTCTTTTGTATCTTCTACTAGTTCAGTGGAAGATTCAGGTGATATATATATACTTAGTTGGTAATGATAGTTTGTTAGTGACAGGAGCTCTTCGAGGCCACAATCAGGTGATATATATATACTTTTTTATTTGCTTTTATATCAATGTCAGCTCTCTGTCCAGTATATCATGGACATCATTATTTTTAACTGTTATATACACAAATCCTTATGTCTTGTTTTATACACAAATCCACACCAAAATCAGTACTGAATCCGATTAGGACTGCAGGCTAGTCCTGCAGTCTTCAATGAGCTTGGGATTGCAGGCTTGGCCTGCAGTCACTGTTGGCCTCCTTTTTTTTTGCAAATGAGCTCCTCCCTGAGCTTCTGTCAACTTAGGACTGCAGGCTAGGCCTGCAGTCCTAAATGTACATAGGACTGCAGGCCAAGCCTGCAGTCACTGTAGCCATCCATTTTTTTTCAAATTCCTTCCTCCCTGAGCTTCTGTCAATTGGGGACAACAACAATGGAGGAGGGGACACCAATGGTGGAGGTGGGGACAACTATAGAGGAGGTGGGGACAACAATAGAGGTGGGGATTGAGAGAAGTGGTTTGGGGATTGAGAAAAGAGGAAGAAGACAAAGGAAGAAGATGGCCTTAGTGTTTTGAAAATGGCAAACTTGTAATTTTTTCAAAATTTTTAAGTTGGTGGCCCTTAGTAATTTGGGGGTGGCCTTTAACATTTGTCTAGATTTTTCTTCGAACTCTCACGCGGTTCCCAAAATAAAAGTTCTCTACATGCACTCCAGCATCTCAAAAAAAAACTCTTCGTTCCTAAAGAAATTGTTGAGAAAATCTCTCTCTCCGTTCTGCATCTACATACACATAAAGTTCCCATCACTGCATCTAGATACACATCGTTGAGAGGGGAGAAAACCCCTTTCTCCATTGGGTTACGACTTCTTCGAAGAGGAAAAAAATCATCTGAGATGAGGATCCTCTCTCTCCATTGGGATGCAACTACTTCGAAGCGGGGTAAACTCATCGAGATCAAGATTTGGGTTTGTTTTCTATTGCGTGTACTTAATTCTCAATCTTTCGTAAATCCTAACTTTGCTTTTGATTTGATTGAAAATTTTAAATACACTTAGGCTGTGTTTGATTGGGCTTTTTTTTCCATGGAAAATATTTCCACCACAAATTTTCCACCAATTGTAGTGTTTGATAGCTTATATTTTCCATGGAATTATTTTCCAAAAAATATCATTTTCCACATTTTCTTTTAAATGGTGGAAAATGAAACTTGTCTAACCCATAGAAAAATAACTATTTTTCGTGGAAAATAATGACAATCAAACAACCAAATTAAGTTTTTCATGAAAAATTTTAAAATTCTATGAAATTTTTTTCCTAGAAAAATAATTCCATAAAATTAATTTCTTTTCCACGTATTTTCCACCTTGCGTTTGTCAGTCGATGGCCTCTCCAAGTCGCGACCCTTCCATCGACGCCTCTCCAAACGATGGCATCTGTTTAGTCGACGCCCTCTTCACTTAAGGTTCGAATTTCCGCCATAACTCTAGTGTTCTCACCTCAGTTTAATTTGTCCCCAACTCCTATTTGATTTTTAGACTCCGGTATCTGTTTAATTTTATTTTGTTGAAGATGTTAAATCCTATTTTGGTGTGTTCTATATTTCCCCACTCCTAATCGACAACATATGTTTAATTTCTATATTAGGGCATATATTTAATTTGACTTTGTTGAAGATGCATGCAACTTTTTATTTGCTTCTCTGGTTTATTTTGTCTGCAACTCCTATTTAATTAGACAACTGTGCAATTGCGCAGAATCAAGAGAATTTTAGGGTTTCCATCCTCTTAATTATAGGACAACTGTGCACAAACACGAATTCGATATGTAACATTTCAGACACAACAATAGCCTTTAGGTATATCTGAATATCCGAGTTCTCAGTTAGAGTTTATGGTGCTACAGCCTTTAGGCATGATTGCAATTAAAGGAAACTTCTTTGTTCATTTTTACTTGTTTGAACTTATCAGCAACTATTTTGCTTAATTGTAGAAATATTTATCCTAGAAGCACAACACTCTGAATTTTCTACAGTCAACATGCCAGATTTGACGCAGACAAAATATGTAGAGAACCACCAAAATCTGTGTCATTTGTTTGTCCAATAATGAATCCATCAGACTAAAAATAATCAGGATTCAGTTTTCTAAAAAATTATGACAAGGTTGGAGTATGCCATTCCAACTATAGAATGGTTGGCATTGTTGCATCATTGATATGATTTTGTGGCTTGCTACATTGAATTGAATGTTCCCATTTGACTGGTGTGCAAAGGTCTGGTAATATTAAAATAGTAAATACCAAATTTGAAACTAAATAGATCTCTAGCATTTCTACTTGGTCAATATTGGATTGCCATTTCCACCACAATACTTACTATCTAAATGTCAGTGCATGGCTGAACCATTTCAAATTGCCCCTCGGCTAGTTATACCGTCATCTTGAAACAACTATTCTCTTTTTTCATACGTTAATAAACTAAAAACTTCATAAGCTGACATTTTCATAATTGATTTTTTCTTTACAATATGTAGCATATAGTCTCATCTAAAGTGCTTCATTCCAAACCATCTAATTGATGGTTGTAATTTTGTCAAAGAATGCTTCGACTTGAGCCGAACAAAAGAATCATAGCTCATCATACCCTCGATCATGATTACTTCGAGGATGTTGGTGTAGTTCCTTAAGCTACCTTCTTTCTCCTTCACTGTTGTATAAATATTAGTCATTGTCAGATAGCAACTTTGTATTAGCATGAGATGTGTGATCCCTATAATTTGTGTTTATTTCTATCCCAACACCACCTATGGAGGAACTTGTGAGAAAATCTGCTAATTGCTACCATTCCATCCATCTCACTATTTGAGAGATGCTAACTGCTAACTCCTATATTTTTGAGAGATGCTAAATTCTACCATTCCATCTCACTAGTTGTAAAGTTATGAGAAACAACCCCAGCACTTTGGAAACAACCCCAACACCAATTGTCCTCCTTCCTTCTCGCAATGCGAATCTTTGCCCCACCACTGGTATCTGGATATAAAATGAATTTGGATGCTTGATAAATACGAATTGTGCCTGCTGACACTAAGACTGACCAATCTATCAGGCCAAACCCGATATATTGGTGATATTTACCGTCAAACAAAAAACCCTACATATTAGCATCATTTGCTTCCTAATCCCAACAAGCCGGCAACATACTGGACATGTCAGCAGATACAGCAATTTGTACCACATATTGGAACAAGTAATTGCTAAAATAAATATCCAACACAATACTAAGAAGGAAAAAATAATTTCTTTTTGAAGTATCGGAAAAGGCAGTCTTTCATTGTTTAACTAATAGATATTTATGAAATATCCGAGTTACGTAACAAGTATTTCATATATTTTGCATCATTCTGGGAATTAACCATCCAGAAACCATACAGCAAGAGATAATACTCACAAGCTTGTCGGTTCTTGAAAAATATCCTGGACAAGTTGAGTATGTCACTCTCAGAACTTTTTGCCACTGTATATGGTGGAACCTATGAGAGAACATAAGAAACAACATAAACATGATCAACCAATTGCTTGGTGTTGAGATATCAATAAGAGAGAAATATAAATCCCTAAACTAGCATTACTTGATTGGGTACAGGAGTTTGGTATCCTTTTACTTCATTTCGGATTGGGGTTTCATCTCCTAAACCCAAATTTCTGGCCCCTTTTTCATTTGAACAAATAAAAAATAAGCATGAATCCAAGAGCATAACATAAGATACATATGGTACAATATTATTGTCTCGATACCTTTGGTTTAGTGTTGTCCAGATGAACATAAGTACACTCTAGAAAGTGGAGTATGATTGAATTAAAGTCCCTCACAGTCACAGGTCTGAAGAACAAAAATGAGAGATCATATTAAAGGATACTCAAATAGAGATTCTTTTAGACTAATTCTATTTTGACAACAAATAGACATTACTCGAGTGCTCTCTTCTGTTGACTCACTTATTTCTATTGCAGAATGAAAGGGCTGTATCTGAAGTCAACGTGCAAGAACAAAAGGGCAACATATGAAGTCCTAGTGCAAATTGGGAAGCTTATATATAAGCAAAGTGAAATGCTTGTCAATATTGTTGAAGGTTCTAAATGGATAGCTGTCCTCGGCACATCAAGAGAACTATATATAGGCTATCTAAGCTTCCTATGATTGATATGAGTAGTGGTGATTCATGTTAAAAGACATTGGTTTTCAGCTACTACTGTAGTTGTTTTTGCATGTCATGTAAGTTAAGTTTTAATATTTGCTATGTGCAGATCTTGTGTTCAATCCAAAGTCAAGTGGCCCTACCATTGCTTCTGATTCTCTACAGTTTGGTTCCTTCAGAAAAGTAAATCATCTTTATCTGCCGGTCCTTTATCGGCATGTGAACTTAGTAATGATCCCATTCGTATAATTTTATTGAATATATGTTTCTATTTGAGGTTCGTTGTTTTAGATTTCTCAGAACACACTAATGTTCCCAAGTCATATATTGAGACTTATTCTAGGAGTATCATTATTTGTGGAAGAAACCTACTTCTGCAAATTTAGAGACTTATTTCAAAGTATCTTTCTTTAATTGTAGGGATATTTGCCACCAAATGTATCCACAGGTGGTCTATTTTGTTGGGAACTAAGTTGTATGAATAAAAAAATATATGCTATTACTTTTGTTACTTGTAATTAGTACCTTATAAAATCATTTGATGATTACTAGTACCTACTAGACAGGGACAAGGGCATGACCTGCGTGAAGCATTTCGTTGGCGATAGGCGGGATGCAGAAAGGGGTCAACTAGAACAACTCCAGCATTGAATGGGAAAGCCTTTGAAAATCTACATGCCTGCTTACTACGGTGATATCGTGAAGGGTGTCTCTAGCATCATCGTATCATACTCGAGCTTGAACAGAGTAAAGATGCATGCCAAGTGAGACATGCTTACTGGCTACCTCAAGAACACTCTGTTTCAGGTTATTGAGGCGGCAGTCAGGATTTTTTGTGTGCTTTTCATGAATTAACTGTCGAAATGATAATTTTTAGGGGACTGTGTTGTCAAATTGGGAGGAGTCATCAGGATCGCCGATCCAACAGGTGCAAATCATACTTACTGTCAAAGCTGGAAATCATATTTATCTGTCTGGTGCTATCATTGGTTTTACAGGTATTGTACTTTAGCATTGCCCTTCCTTAGAGCATCTCCAACCCTATTGTGACTTTGGAAAAAAGTTAATGCCACATAGGAATGACAAAATTTTATTCAAAAGTTCTTCTCCAATGCAATTGTCAAGTCAATTGTGAAGCTTATGTGGCAAAAATTAAAGAAGAAATTGTGAAGTTGATTGTCTTGTTCTAGACAATGCACTTGACAATGTCTTCTCTTCCATGTCATCAATTATGAATAAAAAATATTAGAAAAAAGAAAGAAGATGAGTAGTTGTCTTAAAAATTGCCTTGGAAGTTGGAAAAAATATTTTTATTGTCTTCTCAATACTTTAGCATTGGAGAGAGTTTTTCTATCTCATTGTCTTTTGAGATATAATTTTGCCACATAAACAAGACATTGTCTTGTGGCTCATGCCACATAGGAGCCACCTAAGACTCACAACAGTTAACAAGACAATAGGGAGGGTTGGAGATGCTCATAGTTCCAAACTCTCTATTGTTGTGATCATTCTTGTACTTACATGTTGCCAATCATGGCAGTCATCCTTGTACTTTAGCATTGACCATCCATCTTTTCACTACTTATTCCATGCTACACCTAAGAGATACTGTTACTGTTGGATTCATTCTTGTAATGATAGATTTGTAAGAAAATTAGACTATTCTCATCTATTATCTCTTCTTTCATGTTTCTACAAAATCAAATTTTTCACCAGAATAGATCTGCCATGTATGATGTATTATAATGAGTATAACTTTCATTTTGAACAATATATACTTATTCCTTAATTTTTCTTTTTCTTTTTTGTACTTATAAATAAGCTTTCGACTCCATTGTCTTCCTTTGATTTATATTCAATCAGCAAACTTGAAGAGAATACTCCTCTATATTTCTTTCACTATCTTAATAGTTGAGCCAAGGCCTAATGGTGCTAAATAAGGAATTAAATTGCCGACCATGAGAAACAATAGAATAAGGTAATAGGCTACTAGTGGTGGAGAATAGAGGATGACTATATATATATATATATATATAGTTCACAACACGGCATGGAATAAGTAGTGAAATGATGGAGGCTGACGATTTACTCATCTTCTCTTCTGGGGATGAAGGAGCGGTGGCAGTGGTTCACAACACGCTGCAGAGGTACTCTAGATGCTCCGGCCAGAAGATCAATCACTCTAAGATCGTAATCTACGCCCACCACAACACCAATAGAGAGCATGCCATCAATCTCTCCAACTTAACATCCTTCTTCGTTGCTCACCCTCCGTTCAACTATCTAGGCTGCCCTCTTGTGTACGAAAAATCCAATGTGGCTCTGTATGAGGACTTGACTAATAGAATCAGGAAGAAGCTCGATGGGTGGCACAATGCCACCTTATCCCCTGGTGGCAAGATGATTCTCATCAACCACATACTCTCCTCCATCCCCATTCATACTCTGGCCGCTTGCTCGCCGCCCAAGAAGGTCCTGACTTCGATCGAACAGATCTTTTGTAACTTCTTCTGGGGGCATAGCAAAGGCCTAGATAAGCATCACTGGGCTAGCTGGGACTCTATGGCTCACCCTACTGGCGAAGGGGGTTTGGGATTCTCCAAACTCACTTACATTGTCAAAGCTTTCTCTATGAAATTGTGGTGGATTCTGCGCACGAGCAACAACTTATGGACCAAGTTTTTGTGAGCCAGGTACTTCAAACACTCCCACCCTTCATTGGTCACTTCCAACTGCAGATCCTCAGCAGCTTGGCGTCGCATTCTCATTGGTCGTGACCTTGCCGATCCCGAGATGAGACTCCGTTTGGGCGCGGGAGATTCGGACCCATTGCTGGAGAGATGGGTCGGTGATTGCATGATCCCTAGTCTCACTGAGATCCCGAGGGGCAGCAGAATCAGAGACTTGTGGAACCCCATCAACGATGACTGGAACTGGGATCAGATTCGTGTCTGGTCTGGTAATAAAGCGGTGGACAGCATTCGCGCGAGCGGATTGCGCATTGGTAGCGGGCCCGACGAGTTGAGATGGAAGCTGGAAGCGACGGGGGCCTTCTCGGTGAGGTCGACGAGAAGCGCCATACAGGGTAGAGGGCAGCTGCACACTCCCATGGCGCACTATTGGCACACATGCATCCCAAAGAAGTGGTTCTTCCTAATGTGGAGAGCCATTAGAAAGAAATTACCCACTGACGACATCCTCAACACCATCGGGATCAGCTTAGCTTCTGCATGCACCTGCTGCTCAGAGCTTCAGATGGAGACTATCGATCACGCCTTCTGTCAGGGGGCCCTTCCGGACAGCATTTGAAGGACCCTCAACCAGTTATTCAACATCGCCCCGGGTGCCGAACGCTTCCACGATCTAGCGACCTCTTGGGGTTCGGCCTCCATGGTCACCGGATCGTCGCAGCAGCCGCCACATGGACGATATAGAAGAATCGCAACAAAACGAGATACGAAGGTCACCAATACTCCATCGACCAGCTCGTTCGGGAAGTTTTCTGCCAATGCCATAAACGGAGCACTCTGTGTTCCCACAGTCCAAGATCCTTTTGGTCAGTGATCCCCCCATAGTCCCTGGCGGTTGTTTCGCCCACCCATCCCCTTTTTGTGGTATACCTGTATTGGCTTCGGCATTTTGCGCCTTGTATACGTGTTCCGGCTTCGGTTTTCGAGCCGTCTTTAATAAATGGAGGAGGTTTTCCAAAAAACATAAAATAAAATTATATATATATATATATATATATATATATATATATATATATATATATATATATATATATAATAGTCATCCTCCATTCACGACCACTAGTAGCCTATTACCTCATTCTATTGTTTCTCATGATCGGCAATTAAATTGCCGATCATGAGAAACAATAGAATGAGGTAATAGGCTACTAGTGGTCGAGAATGGAGGATGACTATTATATATATATATATATATATATATATATATATATATATATATATATATATAAATATATATATATATATATATATATATATGTATATATATTTTCTTTCACTAGTGCAAATTGGGAAGCTTATATATAAGCAAAGTGAAATGCTTGTCAATATTGTTGAAGGTTCTAAATGGATATATATATATATATATATATATATATATATATATATATATATATATATATATATTTTATATATATATATATATATATATATATATATATATATATATATATATATATATATATATATATATATATATATAATTGAAAAAAAAAAAATATATATATATATAATTGAATATAATGATCAAAACATATGATAATGGAATCTTGAATAATGATATCTGAATCAAAGTTTTCTTTAATTGGTATCTAGAGGATAATAGAGCACTTGAATACAAATGCAACAAAGATAAATGTTTATGGAATACACGGATACATGATCTTGTGTGAACTTATTTTTTGTATAATAATGTTAATGCGTTTTCTTCTCAATTTTGTATAGGTTGGCGTGTAAATTTTTGATGGTTGTGGATATAAGCTAGAAAGAAAGAGTCGATCGCGCTGCATTTTGGCCTATAAACATTTTGTATGAAAATGTAATGGTTTAGTTGAATTTTGGACTAGCGTTAGGTTACAAACATTTTGTACATCTTGGATTCTCTTTACATGAAAAATTTATTTTGGACTACTATTTCGATTACTTTAGGCGTACAGCAACTTTTGTACATCTTGATTGTTTTAATGAAAAATGTATGAATTTATTTATTTTTGGCAAATCTTTATATATCTTAATTGATCGAAATAGAAGTTGCGATTGAAATTGTTGAAATTAAAAATGGCAATTCAGCATAAATTTTTATGATGCACAGGTTAATTGTATGTGATACATAATAGACTATTCAGATATGAAATTGTGTAGCAAATTTATGCCACTCAAAATGGTCGAGGAAATGAAAGCATTTCTTGGGCTAATTGTCAATTCTGTAGAACTTGATGAGAACATGAGAGTGATCAGATTCAGTGGCATTGAGGTACGTGAGTCTGGAATTAAGATCCAGGTCACCATTGGGAGTTAATGAGAGCGCGGTCAAGACGAGAGTATTGATGTCGGGCCCTTTCCTGCATGTTACACCATGTGAAGGCATTGCTGAAATACTGAAGCGGGGACAGGTGGGCATTGAAAATGAAGTTGGCAAAGTCAAACATCGCTGATGTGGGAGGGGGCCGGCCTCCCGATTTCTCTTTCCTGCAAGTAACGACATTTAATCCCTGACGCAGAGCCATGGGAGGTTGTTGTGCTGTTGGTGTGTATCAATCAGATCATTCCAAAGCTGTTTATGCTTGTATATTTTGCATCTTCCATGAACTGCAGACATGAGATTCCGAGACTGAAGCATGGGATGTTCCACCCAACATGAAAGCGCCTGACTCGTGTCATCGATGATGCCGTGCTTCACGTCTGCTGTAAAGAGGATCCAGATGTCATGACAACCGACAATAGTGGAGGTGAAGCCTAACTGCAACAGGATGGACTTGAGTTTCTTATGAGGGATTTTGAGTTCTATAATCACAAGGATGTCGTCTATGAATTCTCTTGAGACCTTTTAATCTTCTCAAGGTGGGTTTGTTAGCCAGTCCCCGGCCATTCCAAGACAGGATGTTAATCATTGAGGCAGCTTGAGAGGGGGGAGTTGGAGAGTTTCGCAGCTGATCGAGTGATCATGGCTGTGGCCTATTTTGCACTTCTTTTGTTTAATTTTTTGGAGGTGGCATCTGCCTTTCCGGCCTCCTTGGCACTTCTTTCCTGATTGACGTCGACAGGCTCAGCTGCGGGGTACAGATAAACCTTCCCTTCTATTTCAGCCAAAACGTCGAAATAGTTGTCCAGACTAGCGAATCCAGCATGAATCGCTTGTTTCAGCCTGGCCATAGGTTCTTGGCCTATGTTGGCCAGAAGGTCCGCATGAATGTCTGCCATGTTGTGGGGTTTGAGAGATCTTCAGGTTTCGCTGGTTGGGGATCCACTGATACAGGTTGCTCCCTAACAGAATGGTCATCGGTCGACTCCTGGTGTGCCTCCGCCCCGGCTGTTATCTTCCCAATGCTGCTTGAATCCAATGGGTGATCCTGTGTCTGAGTGCTGACCACGATCTCGACCGCTTTTGCAGAATTGTTAGCTGCCTGATTGGCGTTCCGCGCCTGATGTTGTCGGGGTATATATATATATATATATATATATATATATAATATTTTATATATATATATATATATATATATATATATATATATATATATATATATATATATGGCAGCCCTGGACTAGCCCGCGCCCTTTGAGCGCGGTTTTTGCAGTGCTTTTGACGTTGCTTCCTTTTCTTTTTAGCGCGCGACGCGTTTACTTGTATAGGCATCGGCTTTTTGCGCCTGATACTTCAATAAAGTTCCACTTCTTCTAATATATATATATATAAAATATATATATATATATATATATATAGACGGGGATGGCTGGCCCCCTCGGCGCCGCCGGGTGGTCGTGGCTCCCCCTTCCCTCCTTCGGAGGCCCACCCCCTCCTTCTCGCCATCCCAGGGACTCGTCGTCCCCGATTTGGGGGGCCTTCCTCCCCCTAGCCGGTGGCCTTCCGTCGTGCGGCTTTTCCCCCCAATGACGTCGTCGCCGTCCCCGGCGTCGCCGGCGTAGGAGACGGCCGCACGGTCCTACCCCCCCAGCCCTCCCCCCGACGCCTCCTTGGCCCCCTCCCTCCTAGGCCCTCCGCCGGGCACCTCCGTCGCCCCACCCGACGCGCAGCCTCCCGCCGGATCGTCGCTCCCCCCATCCGCCGTCTCTCCCCGCCGCCCCTCCCCCTGTCCTGGCCGCGACCCCTCCCCCTGCCTTGGCCGCGACCCCTCCCCCTGAGCTCCTCGCCCAGAGGCAAGCCCCCTCGCTTCCGGCCTCGTCCGCCGGCCCCGCCGCTGCGCCGCCCCCCCTCTCGGCTGTGGTCCCATCCCCTATCCCCTTCCCCTGAGGCGGTGCCCCTGTCCGTGGTGCACCCTCCCTCCCGACGTTCACGCCGTCTTCCCGGCCCCTTTCGTCTGGCCGGAGCCCCCGTCGAGGCCCCATGGCCCTCCGGTTCTCCCCTTCTAGCGTCGGCGACGGACTAGAAGGACCCCTGCTCCGCGGTGGCCCCTTCGTCGCCCCTCAGCTCCATTTCCTCGTCTTCCGGGGGTGAAAGCGCTGCCTCCCTGTGACCGAGCGCCTCCTCCCAGCGTCCTCTAGCTCTTCACCCCCCGCCGGTTCTCGTGCACCCAGAGTCGAACCCTCTCCGCCCCAGGCTCTTCTCCCTCGGCCGAGCCTCGGGCCGCCCCCTTCCCGCAGCGGTTTTCCCCCTCTCCTCCGTCGCCCCTCCCGCTCCCGGCGGCCTCCTCCTGGCCTCTCCCGACGGGTCTGAGTCCCCCTTCTTCCCTAGTCGGTCCGTGCCAGCTATACCGCCTGCGGGATGTGCCCCTTCCCCGGCACCCCTCTTCCGCCGGGGCTTCCCCGGAGCCTAGCCCCCGCCGCCGTGGCTCCGCCACCCCTTTCCCTCCTCCGTGGTCCCGCTCTGACCTGCGCGTCGAGCTCTTCCTCGGTCCGGGCGTTGAGCTCCTTGGACAGCACGTCGAGACCGCCTTGGGCTGCGCGTACACGCGCCCCGAGCTCCCCTCGGGTTGTTCGCTGATGGGGCCCGCTTCCCCCTCTCCCTCTCTTTTTTGTCGGCTGTTTTGATATTTGAATTTAGGTTCAATGCTGTTGGCTGTTTTGGTTTTTCGAATTTCGTTGGAAATTCGACTTCTGGCCATTTGGCCCTTCGCTGTATCCTGCTTTTATTCAATAAATTCCAGTATTCCAAATATATATATATATATATATATATATATATATATATATATATATATATATATATATATATTGTAGTGTATGCTTGCTCGATGATACTTTGGTGGAAACTTCGAGTGAGTCGTAATATTTAGGCTAGGTTCATGAAGCCCAGATATTTCAAGCACATTCACCCTTCCGCCGCCGTCTCAAATTGCAGATCATCCGCGTCTTGGCGTCGCATTCTCCACGGCCGGAGTCTCGTTGAGCATCTGATCCGACTACATCTGGGATCCGACGTGTCATCTTTATTCCATGAAAGATGGGCCGGTGAAGACCTACTCCATCAGTACCCGACGCCTACCCCCCCACACAGCATGATTCGCGATTTATGGGACGGTTCGGGCGACTAGATCAGGGAGCGAGCACGAGAATGGATAGGGAAGGCGGCCACCAGTGTGTTACTGGCCGTCGGATTGAAGGTCAACACGGTCCCCGACTCCCTGCAGTGGTCTATGACAGCCAACGGCTCTTTCTCCTTAACTTCATCCAGAAGCGTAGTTCGTGGCATTGGGACAACATCCCCATCATTGGCCCCTTCTGGCAGCATTGTATCCCAAGAAAATGGTCCTTTCTGATTTGGAGAGCTCATCGCAAGATACTCCCCATTGAGGACGCTCTCATCACCATCAAATTCAGCTTAGCCTCCGCTTGTCATTGCTGCTCGGCGAAACAATCAGAAACTATTGACCACATTCTTCACAGTGGAGAATTGGCCGCGCAGGTATGGAACGCTCTCTCTACGTTACAAGCAGGATGAGGCTGGTGGAAGCTACAACGATCTTCTCGCCACTTGGGGCAAAGCCTTACATGGCCACCAGATCGTTGCAGCTGCTACCACGCGGGTCTTATGGAAAAATCATAACAAATTTAGATACAATGGATACCAATACACGGCCACCCAACTGTCCCGGGAGGTCCTACGACAGATCTACAAAGTCAGCAAAAACTGTAATCATGGTCAGGAGGTCTTCTGGTAATCCCTGCTCCCCTGATCTGAAGGCTTTGAGCGGGAACCACCTCTTGTGACCTTCTTTTTCTGTCTTTCTTTTGCGCTTACTTGAAAAGGCTTCGGCATTTTACGCCTTGTTATGAATATAATAGTGGGGTTGAATTATATATATATATATATATATATATATATATATATATATATATATATAATAGTGTATGTATTTACCTATGGGGGTACCTATGTGTGTATATGTAAAGGAATGTGCATGTGTATATGGTGTCAAGGTTAGGGGTGGCCTAAGAGTTCCAATTAAGTATGTGATTGGGGGAAAGGTATAATCAAGTGTGGGCACGTAGAGTGTCAAGACCCGCACCCGTTTTTTTTTTTTAAACGGATACGAGACGTGTCCAAGCCAGCCTACGCCGCAGTGTCGGCGGTAGAACGCTGTCACGGCCATGAAGATCAAAATCACAAATAATGCTCATCCACACAATTAATTTAACTTACAATGATCACAAGTTTTACATTTGTAGAAAAATATAAACTTGTACAAATAAATGAATGACTACAACTCAACTATCTAGCTAGTCTCTAGGCCGTTGTCTGCAAGTATTTCCGTCACTCCCCAAGCTAAGTGAAACCACGGCTAACCTGAAAAATGTTGGTTTCCAGTCAGGAATGGAACGAGCACAATTCACTGAATGCAATTTTAAATAAAGAAAATGACTATAAAACAAAGGTTAGACATCAATCATGAGTTTTGAAAATAAACAGTAAATACGGAAAACCAATAGCAATAAATAGACACAAATACTTTTCCCAACTTTTAGAAGTACCTTTGATATGTGATCGGTCTCGGGACAATTATGCGACACGGTCTACACGGTCTAAAGTTACACGGTCTACAGTTACACGGTCTACAGAAAATATTGCAATAAAGAAACACTGTCTACAGAATAATAATCACGAACTACACAGTTTAAATGCAATAATAATCACGGTCTACACTGTCTACTTTGCAATAAATAAATCATTGTCTACACGGTCTACTTTGCAATAAATAAATCACTGTCTACACTGTCTACAAGAAATAAATGTAATAATAAACACGATCTACACGGTCTAAGGTCAGATCACACATCCTTGGTACTTCTCATTCCCGACTCAACAATTTATAACAGAAAATAATCACATAATCGATGGCCAATCAATAAAATATAGTAAAAATCAATATCGAAATACAGACAATAAACTGTACTCGCCTGTGGTCCTTTGCTGGTGAAACCGACAGTCTGAACTACTCAATGTGCCACAATAGTCAAAACCCGTACAACAGTCCCCGGAAGCTGAAATAAACATCACCAATGTTCTTAGAATAGTCAAATTAGCTAGGATTGCCTGTCCTTAAGTCCAATTCTGGACACAGGGGCAAAAAGGTAATTTCGGGCCAAAACGATATCCGTCGTTGGACCCGCTTTGCACCGAAAAGTGTGCCAAAGTCAACGGTCTCTAAATTCGTTAAACTACATGTCTACAGATCCAGTTTTCTGATACGAACCCAACCGTATGTCCAAAGTTGGATTTGGCGGGCCGTGCACGAAATCGTCCGTTGAGTGGGACTGTGGGGCCC
This sequence comes from Iris pallida, assembly GCA_029216955.1. NCBI lineage: Eukaryota > Viridiplantae > Streptophyta > Magnoliopsida > Asparagales > Iridaceae > Iris > Iris pallida. The sequence goes on along the minus strand of JANAVB010013397.1, from coordinate 3,770,191 downwards.
ACAAAACGACGTACGATTCAACTGTCTCAGAATTGGACCAAACTAGGCATACAGGACCAGAAAAACGATACGGTCCTGCTGGCGTAAGTTTCGTCTTGATCTGACGAGCGTGCACAAAGTAATTGGAAAATTTGTAAAGTGCACGATACGGTGAATTTCGACGGATACGCATCAAATTCGTCGCGCACACGCGACCAATTTGAATTCCGCCAAAGCCCACACGACCACAAAACCATTACGCAGCTTTCAATGCTTTCGATTCTTGACCACGTCGCCCGGAATGGCGGGATGCACGTTGTGTGGATGAATTTCATTGAATTTAAAAACAGGTTTTCGGTCAACTTCGGGAATTGATTTCTCGACGCAGAGTCGATGAAATCCGATTCTACAAAAAAGGAATTGAAGCCCTATAGGTTGTCTAGGATTTCCTTCAAATAGTTTTCAAAATCTGTCGACAGATCGATAGGAAATCATCTTCCAAAACGGCATTAAAACCCATCTTTGTTCTGTTTATTGGACGAGAAATCTCTCAACTTTGCGTCGATTTCCCGTCGAATCGGTTTCGATCCTACACAAACTAGCTGATGGTTGTCCGAGAGGGTTAGTTCGGGATTTTACCTGAGGAAGCGGTTCGCAAAACGGGCGAACAAGGAGGTTGGAAACCATGCGCGAACATGGGTTCATCGCTGTGCTGCTACTGCTGTTGTTCTGCTCTTGGCTCGCCGTGCGCATGCAGGTTGGCGGCTTGGCCGGCCGGCGGTGGCTCTCCGCCGCGCGCGCGCAGGCCAGGTGGTCGCCAGGGATCATCGTTGGCTCGGGGTTAGGGTTTTCGTTGAGAACCCTTTCCGATCTTCTACTTATACGCAAATTCCTTGTATAATCGAGCGGATGCTCGGCTAGAAAGGCTCAGCCGAGAGGGGTTCTCTCGGTTTGGGAATTGACTTCCCATGATGGGCTGGGCTCGGGTCTGCTGACCCTGGGCTGTGGCCTGGTTGTGTTCTCTTATTCTCTTTTTTATATATATATCTCTATTTATTATCTCTATTTATTATTTCTATATATATATATATATCTAGACATATATAAAATATCTAAGTGCAAGTATACATATATATATGTATATACACACACCATATTTATATATGTATATTTACATATACATATATATATACACATACACATTTCTATATATATATATATTTTATGTATACATATATATACACATACACATTTACACATACACATTTCTATATATATATATATATATATATATATATATATATATATATATATATATATATATATAATATATATATATATATATATATATATATATATATATACACCCATATATAATATATATATATATATAAAAATATATATATATATATATATATATATATATATATATATATATATATATATATATATATATATATATATATACTCATACACATACTCATATATATATTTATTTATATATACATATACATATCAATATTTATATACGTATTTTACCTATATTAATATAAATCTAACTATTTAAAATAAGGCACCAAGTTTGTAGGGAAGTTACCATACACGAAATGAACAAGTATAAAATCCTGGAGATCTAGAAATGCATCACTTGAAGAATGTTCATCCATTTTCCAAGTAAAATATCTTTAACTAGAAATAATCATATTTAATATATTTAAGCATTATAACAATAATATACTCTCTAGCCCAGAACATAAATACCAATATAATAATAGTCAATAAATATACGTCTATATGAACGTCTCTGGACTCACTACTCGACTACATGAGTTTGATTTGGTTCGGATCCCGTCTGAGCTAAATTGGTACGGTCTGGTCTCCTACAAGTCGATAACTAATAATAACTAAATAATTAGATTATTGATAAGGTCATGTTATAATTTAGCCGGGTTTTCCTAGTTAGGACATCCCTATGGCTCGGCCTTCCCTACCAGGGCTAATGCACTAGTCAAAGCATGCCGTGGCACTATCCGTGCCACGATTTCTAGTCACCGTGTATTCCAAAACTCAATCATGGCTAAAATCATCTACTGTAATAATTAACTAAATAATTACTATAAAACTCTAAAAAAAATTACCATTTAATTCAAAATAAATAAATAAAAATATTATCAAAAATTCTGGGAAGAGGGGCTACAAATCTACCCACCTTAAAAATAATTTCGTCCTCGAAATTCTAATTCATAACTATTCTTAAATTCAAAGGAAATCTACCATTACCTTAATCTCCTCGAATTTTAATTCTTCAAAATAGTTTACATCCTTCTCATTGGTCATTTGGCAACTACAAAAATCTCGAGGACTTCTACCCACCTTGGTCACACTACTTCCTCCAATCTCTTGTACCTACTGCCTTATAATCATCCAACTACTTGCTAAAATTTCTACAAATAGATATCTACTGCTTTTGGCCTCTATAATCCTCTCCTATCTCTTAACCAACCCAAAATCTAACAAACAACAAATTTATACAAGTAGCTAAGAATTATTAATAAATTCTAATAAGCATGACCACTCATTACTCTGAAATAGGAAGGACAATAAGATAAGGAAGGATAATCAAGAGCAATTATGAAGCTTCAAGAGCGGTAGAGTATCTCAAGATGCAGATTGGAAGAAAGTCTATAAACCATAGACTTATTCACTAGAGTGGGCTACTTTAGTCCAATCACTTGCTAAGTCAATGAACCCTTTGTTCCTCAGAGGGTCTTGCAATCCATGCAATATGAAAATTCCGTTCTCGAAATTCTAAACATTTTCCATAATAGAACAGAATCTGGGAAATCAAGGTTGTGATCTTTTCCGTGGTTATTTAAACACACGAGCAAGGGTTATAATGCAACACAAGATCGTGTCGTGACTTCCGAGTAGATGGGTTAAGGGTTACGAATGATCTCTCATTCTAAGAGGTGGAGACTACCTAATAGGTGTAGGAACCTATTTCAAATAGTTCGGTTTTAATAGTCCAAAAATAGTGGTATGTATGTATGGGTTTTACTGGGTCTTAATGGGTTCCCTCATTGGTCATCAATCATTGGTTGGATGAACTCTAGATTTCAAACTATATTGACTGGACAATATCCCAATGATAAACTATTTCTATTAAGTTAGGATGACCTGGAATAGGTTTTCACCCAAGTGGTCGAGCTAGTTGCCAGTCTGGTTGGTTAACTAGGTCCCAAAAGCCCAAAAATGCGTCTTTCGTGACTTTTGTGTTTAAGTAGCACGAGAAGGCATAATTGAGTGGCACACTGGTGACATGTGCATAGTGGGCTTCGAGTATATCACCACCATATATTGGGTTGAAAGGTTCGAGTCGAGGTTGAGTCTCTAATGAAGGTCGGAAAGCATACCGGTATTATGGTAAGGGTTATAACTAGTCCTTCCGTCCTGAAAGGCGTACCATAAAAATAGAGTATAAGGGGACGTGTTTGAGTGGGACATGATATACCTAGATGGAGGTGGACTCGTCTAGATCTTGCATATGAAATTTGTTGGAAGGTAACAGCTGGTCTCGTGCTCCGATTTTTAATGACACGGTCGGGGACACAAAATGACCTAAACGGAAAGTGGGAGTCCATAGGGCACTAACTATCATTCTAATGGAAAAATTGTCCTAATCAATCGGTAATCTTTGTATATCCCAAAATTTTAGAGGGCCTATAGTCTACCCACCTTAAAATAGGACATGTTCTTAGGAATATTGAGGTTAGAGGGTTCCCAAAGTTCGAATACTGTACCTCGACTCTTTGTTAATAGGGAATAAGGCACGGCGTAACGAAATACGGTAGATATAGTCAAGTCAAGGATCGTTCCTCGATAAATAGAAAACGAGTGTGTAAAATGACACATGGTCGATAAAATAGAATGATATGCTTGACCACAGTATACATGAGTTGTAGTGATCATGTATTGTTGTCGACAACTGGTAGACAGGGTATTTAAGCTATGGTATTGGCTAAGCTAGTGACTGTGGTGTTCCAACACTAGTTAGGTCTTAATAATAAAATTTACATAACTAGAGTAATATTTGTTGGAAACCAATCTCGGGATGAGTGTCACGGTAAATGATTACCCTATTGTCTACTCATCTCATGTCTAACTGTGGGCTTCGGTCGAGGAAGGGTTGGTTCAAGGCTTAAGGGTTGAAAGTAAAGGCAATATTCAAGAAAATATTTAGAGACGCAATGAATTGTTTCTCGAGAATAGATAGTCTCCTGGGTTGGCATTACGACTAAGGGTAAAATCCTAATCATTCTTAAATTCAGATGGCTTGAAAGTCTCGATAACAGTTTGGGGTCGAGAGGAGAACGAGTAACTCGATCACATGGCTGGCTGACGATAACTACCCTTGTGTATACAACTACCATAGCCATGGGGATATGCGGTATCTCTCTACCAATTTCGAGCTTCTGCCTTTCCGAACCAGTGAAAGACAAAAACAATAAAGAGTTCAAGAAAGATGTTACTGAATACAATCACGTGATTCAAGGACGAACATATAATTCAAGAGGAATTGTCAAAGCAGTCGCGGATGAGATCCTAGATACCTATATATCTCCATCCACGTAGTATAATTAAACGAACGAGCGAACCAAATACTTCATGGTTGATCAGACCATAATACACTGATTCTGATTAGACAATAAGTTAGCAGGCGTCCCCACTAAACATATGCCTCGAATCAAGCTCGAGAATAGAGTAAGCTTGCAAAAACTAGGCTGTAATAGCAGCGTTGGTCAAGATAGTCAAGATACAAGTACGCGAGATTTTTGAAAAGAGGCACAAGTAGTTCGAGTTTAGAGGGAATCAAACTTTACCTGGTATTCTTGCTTCTATAGACATCCCACTATCATCTTACCCTTAAGGCCTTGGTCGACTAATGGTTTATGGACTTCTGAATTCTATATTCTAGGTAACCTATTAGTGTCAGTCAATTTCCTAATCAATAGATCACGAGGATCATACGGAGTGCTAGGTCGGAAGACATGCTACCAAACTTACAACTTCCACTACTATTGGCTTTGTATCTTATGGGACATACATGGCACGGTCCTATCCTCTATAGTACCCTAAACTTGTAATCACGTCTGAAATCATTTCACCGAGGATTATGCCTCGTCCGTATACTCGGGCGATGGTAAACTCTTGGTTCTGTAATTCAGATGTGATATGCTATCAAATACTCTACCTTATCTCGACACCCGGGTAACTATGATCAAAGAGGACCACTAACCATAGTTTTAGGAATATTCTATAACCTATAATTTCCTTAAAAATTTCAACTCTAGGGTCGTGTCTCGCCAGTGCGCTGCTGGCTGCAGTGAGTCCATAGTCTCCATAATTTAAATAAATGGCGACAGTGTGCTGCTGTCCTGCCATTATAAGTTAACTACATCCCTTTTACTAAAGTATGTAAAAATTCTTGGGCTTCTAGGGATTCAAACAAGTCGACTATGTAATAAGGTGTAAATATTTGTCCTATCAGTCGCAATCTGTAACTAAAAGATTTAATCATGGAGGAAAGAACTGGAGACAAAGGATTACAAACATTCTAATATCTATTCTATGTGTATTCAAACCTTTGAGGAGAACTTTGAATCAAAACTAACTTGAGGTTCATCTATGGATAACATAAAATAATAACTCTTAGGGCAAAAATAGGAACTGAATAGGCAATTTGACTAAGATGTGAGGATGATATCTAAGAGGCAAGGAGAAGGAATTAATCAATTTATTAGGGTTAGATCATTAATACTAGGAAGCCATGTCTCACCAAGTGAATAATCTATCCACATTGGATCTTATCGTCATATCAAGAGGTAATAGTGTACCTATAAGGATCTGACACTCTATCAAAATTAATAACTCCTTATCTACATTGCATGGCCTAGACTACCCATCGGTAAATTTGTAAAAGGGACTCCTAGTCCTAGTCATTCTCGTAAATTAAATTAATTTCTAATTCGTGAATGAGCATTTCTAGTCGCAGTTTCGCAATAGTACAACTAACTTAAGTACTATCACGAGTTCGCATGATTTGCGAAATCGACCTGCATGGGCCACCACAGAAACTTGTCACGACCCGCACCCGCTTTTTTTTTTTAAACGGATACGAGACGTGTCCAAGCCAGCCTACGCCGTAGTGTCGGCAGTAGAACGCTGTCACGGCCATGAAGATCAAAATTACAAATAATGCTCATTTACACAATTAATTTAACTTACAATGATCACAAGTTTTATATTTGTAGAAAAATATAAACTTGTACAAATAAATGAATGACTACAACTCAACTATCTAGCTAGTCTCTAGGCCTTTGTCTGCAAGTATTCCCGTCACTCCCCAAGCTAAGTGAAACCATGGCTAACCTAAAAAATGTTGGTTTCCAGTCAGGAATGGAACGAGCACAATTCACTGAATGCAATTTCAAATAAAGAAAATGACTATAAAACAAAGGTTAGACATCAATCATGAGTTTTGAAAATAAACAGTAAATACGGAAAACTAATAGCAATAAATAGACACAAGTACTTTTCCCAATTTTTAGAAGTACCTTTGATATGTGATCGGTCTCGAGACAATTATGCGACACGGTCTACACGGTCTAAAGTTACACGGTCTACAGTTACACGGTCTACAGTTACACGGTCTACAGTTACACGGTCTACAGAAAATATTGCAATAAAGATACACTGTCTACAGAATAATAATCACGAACTATACAGTTTAAATGCAATAATAATCACGGTCTACACTGTCTACTTTGCAATAAATAAATCACTGTCTACACGGTCTACTTTGTAATAAATAAATTACTGTCTACACTGTCTACAAGAAATAAATGTAATAATAAATACGGTCTACACGGTCTAAGGTCAGATCATACATCCTTGGTACTTCTTATTCCCGACTCAACAATTTATAATAGAAAATAATCACATAACCGATGGCCAATCAATGAAATATAGTAAAAATCAATATCAAAATGCAGACAATAAACTGTACTCGTCTGTGGTCCTCTGCTGGTGAAACCGACAGTCTGAACTACTCAATGTGCCACAATAGTCAAAACCCGTACAACAGTCCCCGAAAGCTGAAATAAATATCACCAATGTTCTCAGAATAGTCAAATTAGCTAGGATTGCCTGTCCTTAAGTCCAATTCTGGACACAGGGGCAAAACGGTAATTTTGGGCCAAAACGATGTCCGCCGTTGGACCCGCTTTGCACCAAAAAGTGTGCCAAAGTCAACGGTCTCTAAATTCGTCAAACTACATATCTACGGATCTAGTTTTTCGATACGAACCCAACCGTATGTCCAAAGTTGGATTTCGGCGGGCCGTGGACAAAATTGCCCGTTGAGTGGGACCTTAGGGCCCGCAAAATGACGTACGATTCAACTGTCTCAGAATTGGACCAAACTTGGCATACAGGACCAGAAAAACGATACGGTCCTGCTGGCACAAGTTTCGTCTCGATCTGACGAGCGTGCACAAAGTAATTGATAAATTTACAAAGTGAACGATACGGTGAATTTCGACGGATACGCATCAAATTCGTCGCGCACACGCGACCAATTTAAATTCCGCCAAAGCCCACACGACCACGAAACTATTACGCAGCTTTCGATGCTTTCGGTTCGTGACCACGTCGCCCGGAATGGCGGGACGCACGTCGTGTGGATGAATTTTATTGAATTTAAAAACAGGTTTTCGGTCAACTTCGGGATTTGATTTCTCGACGCAGAGTCGATGAAATCCGATTCTACAAAAACGGAATTGAAGCCCTATAGGTTGTCTAGGATTTCCTTCAAATAGTTTTCGAAATCTGTCGACAGATCGACAGAAAATCATCTTCCAAAACGGCGTTAAAACCCATCTTTGTTCTGTTTATTGGACGGGAAATCCCTCAACTTTGCGTCGATTTCTCGTCGAATCGGTTTCGATCCAACACAAACTAGCTGATGGTTGTCCGAGAGGGTTAGTTCGGGATTTTACCTGAGGAAGCGGTTCACAAAACGGGCGAACAAGGAGGTTGGAAACCATGCGCGAACATGGGTTCATCGCTGTGCTGCTACTGCTGTTGTTCTGCTCTTGGCTCGCCGCGCGTGCACGGGTTGGCGGCTTGGTCGGCCGGCGGTGGCTCTCCGCCGCACGCGCGCAGGCCAGGGGGTCGCCAGGGATCGTCGTTGGCTCGGGGTTAGGGTTTTGGTTGAGAACCCTTTCCGATCTTCTACTTATACGCGAATTCCTTGTATAATCGAGCGGATGCTCGGCTGGAAAGGCTCAGCCGAGAGGGGTTCTCTCGGTTTGGGAATTGACTTCCCATGATGGGCTGGGCTCGGGTCTGCTGACCCTGGGCTGTGGCCTGGTTGTGTTCTCTTATTCTCTTTTTTTATATATATCTCTATTTATTATTTCTATATATATATATATATATCTAGACATATATAAAATATCTAAGTGCAAGTATACATATATATATGTATATACACACACTATATTTATATATGTATATTTACATATACATATATATATATATACACATACACATTTCTATATATATATATATATATATTTTTATCAATATATATACATATATTTTATGTATACATACCAATACACCCATATATAACATTTATAAATACATACATTTCCATATATATATATATATACTCATACACATACTCATATATATATTTATTTATATATACATATACATGTCAATATTTATATACGTATTTTACCTATATTAATATAAATATAACTATTTAAAATAAGGCACCAAGTTTGTAGGGAAGTTACCATACACGAAATGAACAAGTATAAAATCCTGGAGATCTAGAAATGCATCACTTGAAGAATGTTCATCCATTTTCCAAGTAAAATATCTTTAACTAGAAATAATCATATTTAATATATTTAATCATTATAACAATAATATACTCTCTAGCCCAGAACATAAATACCAATATAATAATAGTCAATAAATATACGTCTATATGAACGTCTCTAGACTTACTACTCGACTACATGAGTTTGATTTGGTTCGGATCCCATCTGAGCTAAATTGGTACGGTCTGGTCTTCTACAAGTCGATAACTAATAATAACTAAATAATTAGATTATTTATAAGGTCATGTTACAACTTAGCCGGGTTTTCCTAGTTAGAACATCCCTATGGCTCGGTCTTCCCTACCAGGGCTAATGTACTAGTCAAAGCATGCCGTGGCACTATCCGTGCCACGATTTCTAGTCACCGTGTATTCCAAAACTCAATCATGGCTAAAATCATCTACTGTAATAATTAACTAAATAATTACTATAAAAGTCTAAAAAAAATCACCATTTAATTCAAAATAAATAAATAAAAATATTATCAAAAATTCTGGGAAGAGGGGCTACATAGAGAGAATTGTGTGTGACTATTTTGATGAAAGGGGTTTGGACAATAGTCTAAAGGGTGTGTGTGTTGGAGAAGGGGACATGGGTATCATAGAAAGAGGCTCGACTTGGTATCGGATAAAGAAAGATAAGAGTGTAGGAGGTTTGGGGCTGTATCAGGAATAGGGTGCTGATCATATCAGCAGAATGGTATGTTGGAGGCATTATCCATAACAGGAAAGTGTAGTTTCCCTGCCGTCTTGTGCAGTAGCAAGAATAAAGTGGAAGCTATAGGAACAATGTAGTTGCAGCCTATATAAGTGCACAATAGTAAAGTAGAGCACCTGCAGTAGCAACTCCCAACTGTAGCAACAGCATATGGTAGGAAGAAGGGTAGGCTGTCAGCATCAATATGAAGAAGCCACAACAGTAGCTAATGTAAAGGAAGGTGCAAAAATAATATGGGTAGCAGCAGATGTGAACTACTGCAATATGCAGTAGTAGCATGGCAACAACAGCATATGGAGTGTAGTAGTGAATATAAGAGAGTAGCCTAGGCAACAGGGTATATTGCTTAGGTGAGTGTAGGACAGTAGGTGAGTGAAGGATAGGAATAACAGTATACAGGCTGTGGCTAACAACAGGGGGTCAAGCGTAGGTGCACTTGGCACAGGGGCCCAGTTAGAGGTACAACAGTAGTTAGAGCATGCGTGTGTGTAATAAGAGTTCACAGGTAACATTAGGTTAATGTGTATAGGTAAATGTGTAGGTAAAAGAAATATGCATACAAGATTTAGAAATTAGTTAGGGTAGGTTATGGATGTAGGTAAATATTTAGATGACATATAGGCATAAGTAATGGGCATTGCCTATGTGGCATGTGTAGACCCTTGGGTTACCTATGAGGGTAATTTCCTAAGTAAAAATATTTTACCTAGAAGTGACTAGGTAATGAATTTAGGTAATTTGTTCACCTATGTGAGAGTAGGCAATGGAAATTACCTAGGAGATACTAATAATAGGAAAACGGGATAGAGTATAAGGTATTGAGATCGGTATTGGTTACCTATGTAGGTAATGCCTAGTGTATAGGCATATGGGTATAGGTTATATGGGATACCTAAGTGTAGACATTAGTGTAGGTAAGATTTGGGTATTTACTTATTTGTTGGATATTTATACTAGAGTTAAGGTATACGTAGGATACATAGATACCTGGGTATTTTGGTTAATGTATTGTATCATAGAACCTATGATATACAATATAGTTAATTACATAGGGTATTAACCTAGTATCGACTAGAATACCTTGGTAAGCAAGGCATGGACCCAAAAACCTAGGTATGACCTAGATTGACCTAGTTTAGCAAGGCATTGATTGACCTAGTTTGACCTAGAAATGACTTGGAGACCTAGTATTGAGCTAGTATATCATGTTTATGATTCCAAAATAGGAATTGACATTGATATTCCATATTTAGGTCTTCGAGGCCACATATCGGATACTATTGACATTTCACACTGGATCTCAGGCGAGTACATTCTCTGATAATTTCTCATTTATGATATCCTCTATGTTTCTTGTATTTAGTGTAGATATTCTTGATTTTTGACACATTAGTTACACGGATTGATATTTTCTGAATTCCGTCATGAGATGTTATTCCATGTTTGTCTTGGTATACCCTATACAAGCCCTATTGTTGTTCTTGTGTATTGTATAGACACCGATTCCTGTGAAGGCTCACGACCTTCTTAGAGAATCCCATATCGTAACGTACCATGGTTGGATTCACTATACCAGTCGGGGGCGGGAAGTAGTAGTGTAGATATATGATCATACCCTCCATGTGCATATCTTGTTCCCTGTGAGAATCATACGTACTGTACGTATGAAACCAGGCCGTAAATTCCTGTGTAAGTTCCTAAGCTGATCACATGTTGAAACTAGTGCTCACTCACATGGATAACATTATTATTGACTCTTGTACATGATATGTTCTATTCTCTTGCTCTTGTACTTATTACAGCTTTACTCATGTCTTATTATATTCATGTACATGTTACTTTATCTTGTATATTCTCTCTATTTATTGTTATATAAACTTTATCATTTACTAGAACTGTTATTAGAGGTGTACTTCACTCCAATCCTGACTGTATATATTTTTCAGACGATTCAAATGACGATTGCCTTACCTACTATGGCCCATAGGATGTAATAGGCGTAGACCAGGAGACTCTGATTCAGGAGAGTTTAGCTCCAATTGAGGAGGCTTTAATTAGTAATGACTTAGTTAGACTAGATTTGTACTGTATTTGTCTCCAGCTTGACTCTTGGCATGTTATTATTGTTTTGAGACTGATGTTATTTGAGATAGATGACCCTTAGACCCTGGACTTGTACTATGTTATGCTAGACTTTCTCTGGATATTTTATATCATGTAATTATCTTTATCGTGTCATTTATCTTCCTTATAGTCTTTATGATTGAGTATGAGTATATCATTATTTGTCTTCCAATTGGAATTAAAATATCTTGGCATGTTATGATATATATACTGTCAGTTAGTACAGCAGACTAAGACAGTTTTTTACCAGTGATACTGCGCCATAGGCTGGGCATCATCTCATACTTGTGCCCCTATACCGGGTACGGGTCGTTACAGTTATTCACCAATGTAGTTGCGTTGCGACCCCTCAACAAAATGGTATTGTCGAACGTAAGCATCGACATCTACTTGATGTTGCTAGAGCTCTATGATTTTAAGCAGACATGCCTCTTTCCTTTTGTTGTGAATGTGTTCTCACTGCTGCTTTCCTCATTAACAAAATTCCAACTCCAATCCTTAGCTACAAATCACCTCACCAAGTCTTACTTGGAACTATTCCATGACATTTATCTCCACCACAGACTATTCCTACTAAAGTTTCTTTCGGCAATTGTAGTCCTCGAGCTAATTCTCCCAATGTTTCTACAATACCTATTCACAAATCTTCTCAGCAAACTAGTTCACCATCTATTTCTGAGAATTCATCTTTAATGGCACATGTTCCTATCATTAATAATCATTCTCAACGAATTCGTCGCCCACTGGTCATCTAAAGGATTATATTTGTAATCGTATTTCTTCCTCAACTACTTCTCCACTAGCAAATTACTTTTCTTTGTCCTATCTAAGTCAGTCTCATCGTGCCCTTCTAACTAATATCATTGAAAATCAAGAACCTAGATCTTATTCTCAAGCCATGAAATCTGTCAAATGGCGTGATGCCATGGACAAGAAAATTCAGGCTATTGAATCAAACAACACTTGGTCTTTATGTTTACTCCCCAAAGGAAAATCACCCATTGGTAGTAAATGCATTTCTTCAAGGTGATCTCTATGAAGAAGTTTATAGGCAAATTCCTCCCAAATTCTCTCGTAAGGGGGACATACATGTCTGCAAATTAAATAAATCTATCTATGGCCTTAAACAGACTTCTCGTCAATGGTTCTCTAAAATATCAACAACTCTTGTCCGTCAGGATTTTTACCAATCTATTTCAAACTATAGTCTTTTTACTTATGTTCGTAATCAAATTTTTATTTTTGTTCTAGTCTATGTCGATGATATTATTATCACTGGAAACGATGATGATGCCCATATTTGACATCAAATAATTTCTTGCTCAATATTTCTCAATAAAAGACCTTGGCAACCTTCAATATTTTTTTAGGTATTGAAGTATCTCAATCTAAACAAGGAATTTTTCTATGTCAACAAAAATACACTCTTGACATTTTATCTGATTTTGGTATAACTGGTTCTCGATTATCCGATTTTCCCATGGAGCAACATCTTTGTTTACAGCCAAAAGATGGTACTTCGATTCACTATCCGGGAATCTATCGTTGACTCGTAGGTCGACTTTCATATCTTACTGTTACACGACCAGATATTCAATATGTTGTAAACACCCTCAGTCAATTTATGCAATCTCCATTCTGTAAATTTTTTTTTTATGCAATCTCCATATTCCTCCCATCATGATGCAGCTAATCGGGTTCTTCGTTATCTTAAAGGTAACGTTAGTAAAGGTTTATTCCTTTCTCCATCAAGCTCTCTTAATTGGTTGGATATGTTGACTCTGATTAGGTAGGATGTCCCGCTACTCGTCGTTCCACTACTGGCTACTTTACCATGCTCAGATCTAGCCATATATATTTCTTGGAAAACTAAGAAACAACCAATAATTTCTCGTTTATCTGCAGAAGCAGAACATCGTTCCCTTGCTGCACTCACTTCTGAGTTGCAATGGTTAAAATATCTTCTCAAGGATCTTGGTATTAACCATTCACAGCCAATTCCAGTCCATTGTGATAGCCAAGCTACCATTCACATTGCCGAAAATCCGATCTTCCACGATCGCACCAAACATATTGATATTGACTACCATTTTGTTCAAGAAAAGACTCTAGTAGGTCTTCTTGCATCATCCTACATACAATCTAGAGACCAACTGGCTGACCTTTTTTTACCAAACCACTTGGAGGTGGTACTTACCATCGACTTCTTTGCAAGTTAGATGTTCTTGATATTTTAATCCCAACTCCATCTTGAGAGGGGGGAGGGTATTGGACGAACAAGTAAAGCAGCCACCCCACCTTTTCCTCCAACAGTTGGAGGACTAAGTCCATAACAAGCAGCCACTTTTTTCTATGAAGAAGAGATCATAACAAAGCTACTATTCTGGGATTCACAACAGAGTTTAGTTTACTAATTGTTTGTAACCTTTATATATATATATATATATATATATATATATATATATATATATATATATATATATATATATATATATATAAAAAATAAAAAAAAAAAAAAAAAAAAAAATATATATATATATATATATATATATATATATATATATATATATATATATATATATATATATATATATATATATATATATATATATATATCCATGGCAATTCAATAAAAGATACACAGAACAAAAATTCATTTTCTACTTTCTCTTTTGTGCTCATTACTTTTATAGAAATTCTTCTCTGAACCTTTCTACACAACTTCCTGAAGCCCTACTTCCTGGCCTATAAGCTCTTCATTTCTAGTGTCTAATATTTTGTAAGTCTGACAACTCAAGGCGAACAGATTTAGGCCTAGCCATATTCCACTTTTTAGACTCACACTTGAATGCTTTCAACTTCCTAGTAAGGCAAAATTGAACATTGCCCATATGAGCTGCCCGAAGAACCTAATTGATCTCATCTGAATGGCCCTCCATTTTGGGTAGTGCATTATTGTATCTGAACAATATATGTTAAAGTTTCATCCTCGGGAAGGAATGACAATTGGAGAATGATCACTAGTAGCCGGAGCAAGACACTCCACATGTGTATTAAGATGAATCTCCAACCACTTTCTATTGCACAAAGTCGTATCCAACTAACAACTAATTTTGTTCACTATTGCCATAATATTCCAAATCCATATATGATCCAACTCAGTCGTGCACGACAAGCCTGAACACTCCTACCGGGAATCGAACACCACTCTCTCGACCGGGACTTATGTCTCCCCTGTAAGCTATATATATATATATATATATATATATATATATATATATATATAGCAAATGACCTCTAGCCTAGTGGTTAAGAGAGATGCATGTGGCCCGAGTGGTCAGGAGTTCGAATCCCAGTGTGAGCGATTCCAGAAACAATTTACCTGGTTCCAAAAAAAAAATTATATATATATATATATATATATATTTATATATATTTATATATATATATATATATATATATATATAAAGAGAGAGAGAGAGAGAGGAGTGCTCTAGAACCAACCAGCTAGTTTTGTATTATGGAACCAACCTATGTTATACACGTTGGATTGGAATTGCATGATTGAGATTACATAAATTAAAAATATGGTAGATTCTACACCTTTTAATCTCAACCACTAAATTCTAATCCAATCCATAAAACATAGTGTGGTTCTATAATACAAAACCTGCCGACTGGTTTTGGAGCATTTCTGTATATATATATATATATATATATATATATATATATATATATATATATATATATATATATATATTCTTTTTCTTTTTAGAAATCATGGTTCATTAAAAGAAGCGAAAGATGGCGCCGGAAGATAGCCCGAGCAACCTACAAAAGCTCCTACGTCGAAAGAACACCCAGACGGAAGATAGCCCGAGCAACCTACAAAAGCTCCTACGTCGAAAGGACACCCAGACGGAAGAGATAAAGGAAAGTACAAACAGGTGGTGCCGGCAGAAAAGCCGCACCACCAAAACCAGTAGCCAAACCAGGGCTAACTCGGAGGACTCAAAAAGGGGAGGGAAAATAGGTTAGACCAAGCCCCGAAACTGGAGTCCAGTCAGGACCGAAAGGCGGGTTGGGGAGAACACCAGACCCACCCCACGTGACTGAAGCTACGGGGGTCTCTGACGATTGGTCGGTAGGATCTTGCACCGACCACTGTTAGAGCGCAAGTACCGTGGCACCGCTGACACCGATGCCATCTCGATTTTGGATGCTAGGTAAGCCTCTTGGTTGGAATGCTCTTTGTTCTGTATGCCTTGAGCAGCGTCGATAGCCTGTTCTACCTCTAACATTATGGTCGATATCGATGTTATGTAGTCCGGTTGATCGGCCAGGGATATATTGATGGCATATTCCTAGACAACCTCCTCCAGAGAGCTATCCGCAGCAATTCAAGCAAAATAATCTTGAAGGTAAGACAAAGAATCCATGATCTTAACAAATACCGCCGAGTTGTGATTCGTATCGGATGAACTTGCAGGAGAGTTGCCAGAGGGGGCTGCCTCATCAGCGACTGGATCTCCCTCTACTTTTTCGTCCTCTTCATCCTCCTTTTCGGGATCTACATCCTCTGCTACAAGTGGCAGGGTCACACACTCGGTAATGAGATCCGCCTAGGGGTCATTGAGGACGGTGGAAGCTGTAGCGAGAGTGTCAAATTTATTGGAAAGGTTTAGAGCTGGGGTATTGTCGGGTGCGGCGGCCCTTCTCAGGGGAGTAAATTCTTGACTGTGGGATTTTTCAATCCTGTCATCAAACCTGATGTGAGAGTTAGGCAGTTGTAGTAGCGGTGGAAGATGGCTTTAAGATTGATTTCTTTTCCGATTCAGTTGGGTGGGTACGACCTTCCGGACCTCTTTTTTTCTTAAGCTCTGGATGAGCACGGAAGCAGTGCTCGGTGGAGTGGCCTCTCATGTGACAGTGTTTTTATATATATATATATATATATATATATATATATAATACATATATATATAAGTATTTTATATAAAAGTATATATATAAAAGTATTTTTATATATATAAAAGTATTTTTATAAAAAAATAATATATATATTTTTTTTTTTTTTTTTTTTTTTTTATAAAAAAATAATATATATATATATATATATATATATATATATATATATATAAAAGTATTTTTAATAAGTTTCAATATTTTGCCCCACTAAGAATAAAATATTAGTATAAACGATTGCTTGACTTTTGTTAGGACCATCATGTGATAATTCAGAATAAAACTTACTATAAAAAATTCAATTAAATCAATATGTTATGTAATAACTTTTAATATTTCTCTTCTGACTTTTGATCTTCTCCGAATCTCCATTCAAGCAAAACAAAAAAAGAGAAGAGTTGAAGAGGAAGAGACAAATTTGATAGAAGAAGTCGAGAAGAACTCAATTACTTGTCCGTTACTAGGAGCTATTGCCCAACTCATTGAGGTAATTAGGCTATTGCCCATCTTTTTCATGATTCTTAATGGCTTAAAGCTTCACATGGTTTGGTCTACCTACCAAGCAATCTTTTTGAAGAACAAGATTCACAACAGATGGCACCTTTGAGTTTTGATTTTTTTAATAAAAGTTTATTATATTTTTATCTTCCAAATTTTTGTTTTTCTCAAAGTAGTAATTAAATTAGTAAAAGTTTTCAGGTAATTTATAAGTCATCATGTTCAAGCTTAAAACCATCGATGCCTTTTTCAAAAGAATAACTATTGATAAGCATGATGACATGGCACCTTTGAAGGAAATCTGAACCTTACTTTGGATGAAATGGAATTGTTTATTATTAATGAATGATTTGTAAGTTTATTACTACTTTTTCTTTAAATTTGTTTAACTACTTGAATGTGATTGTATTTTTTTTTTTGAAATCCCTCACACAGATACGATTGGGGGGCTCGAACCCTGCCGGCCCCTCCAGGTGTCTGCTCCACTACCACTAGACTAAAGAGCTCGGACATGTTCAATTTGTTTTTGAATGTAATAGTATTTAACATGTTCTATTTAAGTTTATTACTACTTTTTTCTTTAAATTTGTTTAGTTAGTTATTTGATTAAGTTTAACACACACACGCACACACACACACACACACACACACACACACACACACACACATATATATATATATATATATATATATCTTCCACTATATAATGAAGCTTCAAAACAGCTCAAAAGTGAGCCGTCTAAGCAGTCATTATATCACGGTCCATTTTACTTTTTTTTTAAAAATTATGTAAAAAATTATTGAAAAAAGTAAAATTTTATCAATATGGAAAATCGAACTCAACTAAATAAGAAAAATGCCTTGCATCTTAACCACATGAGTTAGAAGAGATATTTAACTATAATTGAATTTTTTTATTATACGTTATTATACGTGCAAAGTACATACATTTTTTTTGAAGCAATGGGTAGTTGTGGCGAACTTGCCTCCACTGGGGCTCAAAATCTTGACTACTTGTGCCACATGCATCTCTCTTAACCACTAGGCTAGAGGCCATTTGCTTCAAAGCACTTACATTTACTAGTATATATATATATATGTATATATATATATATATATGTATATATATATATATATGATGGAGAAGAGGAGAGCTCGCGCTCGAGCTCCGGCCGGAGCGCCACTGCTCGCCACCCCCCCTTCGCCTTCGTGGTCGGGTGGCCGGCCTGGCCGGCAGCGCCCCAGGGCGCGCTCCCCATAGGAGCCTCCCGCCCTTCGCCGGCTGGCCAAGCCACGCTTGGCCGCCCCACCTCCTCCTTCTGTGGGGATTTCTCGTCCCCCTCGCCGGAGCGGGTCCGTCGGCCGCCACCTTCCCCTACCTCCTCCCCCCAACACCACCTCCTCGGCACCGCCGCTACCACCGTCGGTCTCGGCGCCATAGGCCGAAGCGCGGGCAGCCGACTCCTCCTCCACCCAACCTAGCTTCTTCTCCGGCCCCCTCCTACCTAGGCCCTCCGTCGGAGGCGACCCCGGAGCCTCCTGGCTCCCCCCTTCCCTCCTAGCGGCCCTCCCCCCCATCGCTCCATCAGCCGAGCCACCGGCCCCCTCACCGGCGGCGAGCGGATTCCTCTCCCTGCAGTGGCCCGCTCCTGCCCTGTACTGGCCCCCTCCGGCGGACGCCCTCAACCCCCCGGCCTTCGGCGGAACAGGCGGTCCCTCCTCCCTACCTCCGTCGCTGGCCTCGCGGGACCTCTTCCTCCTCCTACCACGGCCCCCCCATGTCGCTCCCCGGCGCCCGCGCTCCTCTCTCGGCGGTGGCGGCCACCCCTAGCGAGCCCTCCTCGTGGGCTGTCGTGGCTGCGAAGCCGTCGGCTAGGTTTTCTTTCCCCCCGGCCGCCTCCGGCTCCTCGTCGGTGGACCCCGCAGGTCGCGCACCCGTGGCAGCGTCCAGCTCCCTGTTCTCCCCGACGTCGTCCCTCCCGACCTCTGCTCTTCCCTCTCCCTCCTCCTCTCTCCGGCGTTCTCTCCGTCGGCGGTAGGCGCCTCCAACCGTCGCGCCCGGCGTAGCTCCCTCCCCCCGGAGGTCGAGCCCCCCTCCGCCCGTCCCTCCTTCCTCCGGGCGGCCGCATCCCGCCGGTCTCGAGCCGCGGGCTCGCCTTCCTGGGCCGTGCGCTCTGTCCCCTTAGGCAGAGTTCCCATCCTCGGGCAGTGCATCGCTTGGGGACGCACGCCCAGCCTCGGGTCGTGGTCCTCCCCCAACCTTTCCGCCTCCCTCCTTCCAGCAGCCCAGCGGATGCGCCCCCCCTTCCTCCTCTTTCCTTCCCCCGTCGACGCCTCGTTCCCCGTCGACGCCTCTCTCGGGCCCCTCCGTCGATGACTCGTCGGATCCCCACTCTCCTCCGCCGCCAGGAGGTCGAGCTCCCGCTCCCTCCCCCCGCCTTCCTCCCCCCGCCCACCCTCTCCCCCCTCCCGTCTGCGCCCCTATGGCCCGCTCCTCCGCCAGAGCCCTACCGGCTCCGGGCGACGCACCCGGGTGGGGGGGCTGAGGCGCCCTCGAGCTGCGCGCCCACCCACCCCCATTGGTTGCGTGCCGCTTCCCCTCGTGATGCGCGCCCCATCGGGCCAGCTGCTGACGCGCGCTTGCCCCCTCGGGTGGCGTGTCCTTGGACAGCAACCACGTGCATTGGGTTGTGTGCCCATCCCTCCCTTAGGGCCGAGTGCCCACACAGTTTCAAATTTCGAATTTTTTTTCGAAATTTTGCAATTTACCCCTTAAAACTTTTGTATTTGCTAGTTAGCATTCCAGGGACCTTTTGTGTTTTTCGACCCTAGCACCTGTACTGCTCGTTACGAGCCACCCTCTTTATTCAATAAATGTTGTTTTTAAAATATATATATATATATATATATATATATATATTATACTAGTAAATATATATATATATATCATGTTTGATTAGTATTGAATGGTTGAGATTAGATAACTTTAAAAGGTGGTGGGGTCTACACATTTTAATCTCAACCACTAAATCACTAAATTTTAATCCAACTCATGAAACATATGATTGTTTCATAATACAAAACCACCTGACTGGTTTTGGAGCATTTCTATATATATATATATATATATATATATATATATATATATATATATATATATTTGTGGAAATCCCCCACTTTTTATTAAAGAAGGCTCAAAATGCCGAAGCCTGCACACGTATACAAGGCACAAAACAAAGCCTATACAAGTATACCACCAAAATAAAGTCAAGGGGAAGAAACGACACAACCCAACCACCCAGGGTTAGGGTTGGAGCGAGGTCCAGAATGCTTGAGGGATGTGGGAGCATTCGGTACTCCTTTTACGACATTGGCGGAAGATTTCCCGGATGAGTTAATCAGCTGAGTACTGGTGACCTTCGTATCTCGCCTTGTTGCGATTCTTCCAAATCGATCACGTGGCCGTCGCTACAACGATCTGGTGGCCATGGGAAGCTAAGCCCCAGGAAACTGCGAGATCGTTGAAGTGCCCACCACCCGGCACGATACTGTAGAGCTGGTTAAGGGTCTTCCAGATGCTGCTAGACAGGCTCCCCTGACAGAAGATGTGATCTATAGTCTCCACCTGACACTCAGAGCAGCACGAGCAGGCTGATGCTAAGCTGATGCCAATGGTGTTAAGGATATCGTCAGTGGACAGTTTCTTTCTTATGACTCTCCATATTAGGAACGACCATTTCTTAGGGATGCAGGATTGCCAATAGTAGGCAATGGGATGGTGCGACTGCCCGGTTCCTTGGACAGTAATTCGTGCTGACCGCACCGAAAACTCCCCTGCTGCCTCTAGCGACCACTTCAGCGCGTCTACCTCGCGGCCAATACTTAATCCACGCGTTCGGATGCTATCTGCCGCTGCATTACCAGACCATTCTTGAATTTTGTCCTAGTTCCAGTCGTCAGTAGTGGGATTCTACAGGTCTCTGATCCTCCTGTCTCTCTGGGTCTCCGTGAGACAAGGGATCATGCTATCTCCAATCCATCTCTCCAGGAAAGGATCCGAATCGCCCGCCCCCAATTGAAGTCTCATAGCAGGCTCGGCAATGTCTCTCCCGATTAGGATACGACGCCAAGCCGCTGAGGATCTGCTGTTGGATACGGCCATGGAAGGGTGGATGTGCTTGAAATACCTGGCCTTCAAAAACCTGGTCCATAAGTTGTTGGTCGTGCGGAGTTTCCACCACAATTTCATCGAGAAAGCATTAATGATGTGAGTAAGTTTGGTAAATCCCATCCCTCCCTCGACTGTAGGGTGGGCCATGGATTTCCAGCTAGCCCAGTGATGTTTGTCCTGGCCGTCACAATGCCCCAAAAGAAATAACAAAAGATCTTCTCGATCGAAGCAAGAACCTTTTTTGGGCGGAGAGCATGCAGCCAGAGTATGGATGGGGATGGAGGTGAGCACGTGATTTATGAGGGTTATCTTGCCACCCGGTGATAGAGTGGCATTATGCCATCCTTCTAGTTTCTTTCTGATTCTAGTGATCAAGTTCTCAAAGATGCCGGAGTTGGATTTCTTGTACACCAGAGGACAACCGAGGTAGTTGAACGGAGGATGGTCAACAGAGAAGGAAAGTTGGCTAGGTTGGTGGCGTGCTCTCTCTTGATGTTGTGGTGGGCGTATATAACGCTCTTAGAGGGATTAATCTTTTGGCCGGAGCATCTAGAATTCCTCTGCAGGGTGTTGTGGACCACTTTCACCGCTCCTTCGTCCCCGGAGGAGAAGATGAGTAAATCGTCGGCGAAAGCCAGATGAGTGATGATGGGGCATCCGCTGGATGTGTGGTAGTGCTGAAAGTTCGGGGTTCTGACCATGTTGTTGAGGTTCCTGCTCAGGGCGTCTGCTGCGATGATGAAGACAGTAGATGATAGAGGGTCGCCCTATCTAACCCCGCGATTGGATTTGAAGAACCCCTGTGCTTGACCATTGATGACCGTAGAGAACCAGGAGTTGCTGATGGATCTCCATACGATATTGGTCCAGGTTTTCGAGAAACCGAAAGCCCTGAAGACCCATATCATGAATTGCCAATCCAATCTGTCATAAGCTTTCTCCATGTCAATTTTGACAACGATGTTGCCCCCTCTTACTGGGAATTTCTTGCAGGTGATTAACCCTTGGGCTAGCATGATATTATCCTAGATGTTCCTCCCGCAAACAAACCCACTTTGCTCATCAAAAATGATCTTGGGGAGAATCCCTGCCATCCTGGTTGCGATGATCTTGGATATGATCTTGTTGGTGAAGGTACAGAGACTGATGGGGCAAAAGTCGCGAAAGGATGTCGGGTTGTCTTTTTTCGGAATAAGGATCAGTTTGGCGCTAGAAATGGCTTTGGGATATTTGGCTCCTTCGAAGAAGGCAATGGCCGCTTCGGTGATGTCCTGTTTGATGATATCCCAGCAAGTGCGAAAGAATACCCCTGAGAATCTGTCCGGGCCGGGAGTACTGTGCTCGTTCAGGGCCCACACGACATCTTTCACTTTTGGGCGGTAAGGGGTCTTTCCAACTGCGCGTTGTCGGTTGCATTAATGAGGAGGAGGATTTGGTCAAGGAAGGGGGTATCTTTGTGAACCGTCTCTTTGGAGAATAGTTTGGAATAGAATTTCGTGGCTGCCGCCTGAATGCCCTTCTGGTCTGTAATGATGTTCCCGTTGTCGTCGGCGGTATGGTGGATTGATAGCTTCTGTCTGCGACCATTGACGCAGTTATGAAAGTATTTTGAGTTTTATCCCCCTTGCTGTCCTATTTCAACCTTGCTTTCTGCTTTCAGAAATCAGTCTCCACTTTGAGCCTAAATTTGAGCATTGCCTAGTGAGGTTCAGGGCTTTCCTAGCCGCTAATGAGCGTTCCGAGGCAAACTTGGCTTCGACACGAGTGACGTCGTCCTCTGCAGCCCGAACGGCTTGAAAGATGTCCCCGTAAGCTTGTTTGCTCCAAACAGATAGTGCTTTCCTCGTGGCTTTGAGTTTGTTGCTCACCCGAGAGAGGGGGTTGGTGGAGTCCTCGCGATTCTACGTTTTTGCCACGATACCCAAAAATTGTGGGTGCTTGGTCCAGAAGTCGGAGAATTGGAAGTTTTTTTGCATGGATTTGTATTGTTTTTTATTTCAACCAGCAGGGGGGCGTGGTCGAATTCTGAGGAGTTAAGGTGTGACAGGTTGGTAGTAATCCCCATTCTGTGCCAGAAGGCGTTCGTGAGGGCCCTGTCCAGCCGAGAATATTGACGATGGTCACCTTTTTGTATGTTGTACTAGGTGAATTCGTTGCCCGTGAACTGGAGTGATACAAGGTGAGCATTGAAGATGAAGTTGTTGAAATCTTGCATGGCCGGTATGGGAGGGGGTCGACCTCCGATTTTCTCTTCTCTGCAGGTAACCACGTTAAAATCCCCAATGCAGAGCCAAGAAGAGTTGCTGTGATGGTGATTGATGTCAAGGAGGTCGTTCCAGAGGTGTTTCCTCTCTGCAATATCGTAACTGCCGTGGACCGCAGAGATGATGGCATGGTCTGGGATCATGGGGTGTTCGAACCAGCAGGAGAGGGCCTGTCTGGAGTCTTGGATGACACCGATGTTGACGTCCTTCGTGCAGAGGATCCAAATATCGTATTTGCCCGCAATGGCCGTGGGGAGGCCCAGTTGCAGCTGGATAGATTTTAATCTTTTGGGGGGAATTTTGGGTTTAAGAATGATGAGGATGTCGATTTTTTGGATTTTTCGGAGACTGGTTATTCTCCTAATTGTAGGTTTGTTCGCCAGACCACGGACATTCCAGGATAGGATGTTAAGCATTAAGGATGTTGTGGGTGGGTTTTTTGTTCCGCTTGGCGGTGGATCTTGTTTGGATTGTTGTGGTTCCTGCGGGTCCTTGATTGACATTGGCTTCGGATATTGATGGTCCTGCCTTTGTCGATGTGGATTCGCTTATAGATTGCTCATGAGGGTCCGGGATATGGTTAACTGATTCCCCGGCGGAGTCTAGGATTGGAATCTTAGGGGGTATCACTAAGGAGTCGCTGACGCTCCCTATCCGAAGAATAGTTTGCTGAAGAGGATAACCTGCAGCTAGGACTTGTAGTCCTCTCTGCACCGGCTCTGGCCCTAGAGTTCTAGGGCTTCTTCCACCGAATCTTCAATGGTGTGTTGTTGCTCTGCTTCGATGGTGGCGGATGACGTCTCTACGTCCTCCAATTTGGTGGGTGTCTCGGTAGGGTCTCGATCGACTGGTGGGGCTTCAGTCTTTGAAGTAGCTTCTGTGTCCTCCGGGTCAAGAGCGTCAAATTAGTTGGAGAGGGTGAGGCCTTGGGTGTTGAAGGGGATCAAGGCTTTGCTGGGTGACTCGCTCGTATCTGACTTGCCGTCACTGGAGTCGAAACGAGTGTGTGAGTTAGAAAGTGGTAGAAGTGGTGGCTTGGGAGTCCTCCCCGCAGTTGGGACGGAGTCATTCCGGAAAGTTTTCTTCTTTAGTTCTGGGTGAAGACGGTGGCAGTGCTTTGGAAGATGACCTCTTAAATGGCAGTGGTTACAGAACATTATGTGGTTGTCGTAGAGGATTTGCTGTGTGTGGGACTGGTTGCCCATCTCGATAGTGATGAAGTTGGGCGGTTCGGTATTGAGGTCAAGTTCCACACAAATTTTGGCATAGTGAGCCTTGGTGAGGTTGCTGGTCTCAGGTGCTGTGGCCACGTATGTTCCGAAGGAGTTGGCTATACGCCTAAGCGCCGCTAGAACAAAGCAGATGAGGGGTAGGTTAGGCAGGGTAACCCAGGCGGCGACTAGCGATGAGTCTTCTTTGGTGCTAAAGCAAGGTGACCACTTGATGATCTTCATCTGGTGGGAGTCAATCCTGCTTGTGCCTTTGGACCATACGTTCCTGTGATCGAGCTCGGATGATAGGTGGAGAAGAATGTGTCTGGGGTCAAGGGGGGCTACTCGATAATCCGCTGCGAGCCTCCAGCTGGCAATCGTTTCCTGCACCCTGGAGAGTTTGGGACAGCCGGTCAAAAATTTGAGGATAAAGGTGTAGGGAAAAGAGGTTGCTAGATAGGACAATTCCACTTCGAAAAAGGGAACCAAAGGCACTGTGGACTCCTGGGAGTACTCAATGTCTGGGAGCTTGACGTCGGGGACAGGTATACCTTTCGCTGAAGCTAAATCCGGACGAAGCATGGCGGCGTAGGAAGACTGAACTGCACCTGACGAGGGGGGTCCTGAATCTCAGCATCGGAATGCGGAAGAGTAGTCGGGGATGGGCTCTGCCCGGGGCGTCGTACAGAGGCTGCGGCTCGGAAAGTCCTCCCTGGTAGGGATAAGGGGTTCGGAGCTGCGGCGATGATAGGTAATGATAGTCCGAAGGACGCGACGAGCACAGGGGGAGGGGCAACCTGGACCGCCACGGATGATCCTCCATGCTCCGCGCTGCTCGAGGAGATCAGGGATTTCGAAAGAACGGGAGGGGATACCACCGCGGGAGAGAGGGAGGAGAAAACGGGGGAAGGGTTCGAGCAGGGGGCCGCGGGAAGGGCGGGAGTCTCGCACACCACGGCGGCTGTGGAGGGTGGCGGAAAGGGACCTCCGGGGGGGTAAGGGTGGTGGAAGCCCAATGATGGGGGCAGGAGCCAACCCTCCAGGCGAAGCTGCTGAACCATGCTGCAAAGCGGATCTCGCAGGGATGGCTGCGACAGGCGGGGTGGCGTCGATCCGGGCGTACGCATAAGGGTTAGAAATGGCGTATCGGACGTACGCGTAAGGGGTGGCACCATCCAAGGAGGACGCGTAAAGGGGGTAGGCGTAGTGAGCTGGCGCATAGAAGTCCTGAGAAGAGAGGGCCTGAGCTGGCGCGTAAAAACTATTGGAAGAGCGGGCCCTACCGAAATGAGCTGGCGCGTAGAAGTCTTGGGATGGGAGGGCCTGCGCTGGCGCGTAAATACCCTGGGAAAGGCGGGACCTACCGAAGAAAACCTCTGATCCTGGGTAATTATGCGTAGCAGGGAGTTGAAGAGTCTGGTTCACCACGTGGGATGGGGCGACAGGGCCGTCCACGTGGGGCCATGAGAATGGTGCCCAAGAGCCAGCACCGCAGGTGGGCGTCCATCCCAAGGAGCTGGCAGAGCTGTTCAAATTTTGAACAGGGGCGGGAGGAGGACAGGAATGGGAGGGGGGATGGTGAAGAGTGGGGAGGCCCCCTGCAACGGGAGACCCGGCCAAGGCGGAGCCTTGATCCGCGAACACGGGAGGGAAGGGGGGAGGAAGGCGGGAGGGCTGAGGGTCGTAGGGGACTAAGCAGGAATAAGGGAGGGGATGAGGGAGGGAACTCGGGAGGGAGCTGAGATGAGGGGAGGGAGGGGCGGTCGGATAGGCGAACGACAGGGGGGAGGGAGTAAGACCGGAAGACTGGAAAACTGAAGGAGATGGGAGGGAAGGAGTGGGATGATGGAGGAGATAAGGGGAAAGAAAACGGCTGAACATCGCCAAGCAGTCGACCGGCCAAGGGGTGGCCATCGGCAGACTCAGAACCACCGGAGGAGGGGCGCAGGGGAAGCCCTAGGGTTTCCCCGGGGGGGAAGGGGAGCTCTGGAAGAGACGCCATCTCCAAACATATATATTATATATATATTACCCAAGGCACAAGAACCTCTGGGATACCCTCATGGATACCCACCAACACCTTAACGATCTTCCGTGGATCTGTCTTGGAGACTTCAACACGATCTCATGTCGAAAGAAGAAATCAGGGGGACGTCCTCCCCTCCAGCCGACGATGACCGACTTTAACACTTTCATCTTCAATGCCCACTTGTCCCCTCTGCCATTCTCTGGCAACGCTTTCACCTGGTGTAACATACAAGAAGGTGACTGCAGACAATACTCCCGTCTAGATCGAGTGCTGGTAGACAACCTGTGGGCCGATTTGGATCTCATCACAAACCTCTCTCACCTTAACACCATAGAATCGGACCATTCCCCTTTCCTGATGGAGATCAGCAGCAACTCCACCTAGATCAAAAAATCTTTTCGCTTTCTGAACTTTTGGAGTCATCACCCCCATTTCAGGAACATCGTGGCCTTCACATAGAGATCTAATAGCAACCCAGACCCCTTCATCCTCGTGGCCGTCAAGCTCCAAGCCACCAGGGGTGCTTTATCGTCTTGGAGTAGACTCGCTTTTGGAAATATCTTCCAAGCTATCAAGACAGCAGAGGATGACGTCATTCTTGCTGAGATCATGTTCGCTGCGAATAGCTCGTCGGAAGCCCGTACCGCCCTGAACCTCACCAAGGCGATTCTCAAGTCCAGAGACTGAAGGTAGAGACAGAATTCTGGAAGCAAAAAGTCAGATTGACCTGGGATACCGAGGGTGACAAAAATTCTGGCTTCTTCCACGCCTGTGTTAGGGGCCACAAAAATCAGCTCAATCTTCACCAAATCTCGGACGACAACGACATCCTCCTTAAAGACCAGAAAAGCATTAACATGGTAGCCGCCAACTTCTACACCAAACTTTTCTCCAAAATGGACATCGTTAAAGATGAGGCATTCCTGGCTAAGGTCCCCAACCTGATCAGCGAGCAGGAGAACGTCATGCTGTTGACCCCCCTCCCCGGAGGAAGTCAAATCGGCTGTCTGGTCCCTAGACGAACACAGCGCTCCCGGACCAGATGGTTTCTCCGGAGTTTTCTTCTGTTCTTGTTGGGAGATTATCGGGCCTAAATTTTACGATGCCGCGGTGGCATTTTTTGAAGGAGCAAGCTACACCAAATCTATTTCCCGGGCCAACCTTATCCTTATCCCTAAAAAAGATAACCCGAAGACATTCAAAGACTTCAGACCGATCAGCTTATGCACCTTCACCAACAAAATTATCTCCAAGATCATCGCGACCCGCATGTCCACTCTTCTTCCCAAGATCATCTCCAAGGAGCAAAGCGGCTTCGTCCCCGGTCGGAACTTCACCGATAACATCTTGCTCGCTCAGGAGTTGATCACTTGCATGAAATTCCCGTCCAGGGGGAACGTCCCCATCAAACTCGACATGGAGAAAGCCTATGACCGTCTGGACTGGCAATTCATGATTTGGGTATTCAGAGCCTTCGGGTTCTCAGAGACTTGGATCGACATCATCTTCAGGTCCGTCAACAACTCTTGGTTCTCCACGATCATCAACGGGCAAACCGACGGTTTCTTCAGATCCAGCCGCAGGGTCCGACAAGGTGACCCTTTATCCGCCACCATTTTCATTATCGCAGCAGAAGCGCTCAGCAGAAACCTAAGCAACATGGCGAACACCCCCAGATTTCGTCACTATCACACCACCATGGGCTGCCCTCTCATCACATATTTGGCCTATGCTGATGACATCCTCATCTTCTCTTCCGGGGACATCGGGTCGGTGGAGGTGGTCTGTAGCACCCTAGAGAAATATACCAGATGCTCCGACCAACGTATCAACATCGACAAAGCGTCATCTACACCTACCACAACGTCGACTGGAATCATTCGCCCACCCTTACCAACCTAACCTCCTTCTCCACCGCATACCCACCGTTCTCCTACCTGCGATGCCCGCTGGTGTACGGGAAATCGAACTCTGGCATTTTTGAGGGTTTGGTGAACAAAATCAAAAGAAAAATCGAAGGTTGGCACAACGCGATCCTTTTCCCGGGAGACAAAATGATCCTCATCAAGCATGTCCTATCCTCCATCCCTATCTACACCATGGCAGTGTGCTCCCCACCCAATAAAGTTTTTTTTCGAGATCAAGTCCCTTTTTGCCAACTTTTTTTGGGGCCACATCGACGGTAAGGACAAGCACCACTGGGCCACCTGGGAGACTATGGCCAAACCCACTGATGCGAGAGGACTTGGCTTTACCAGATTAGCGCACGTTATCGACGCCTGCTCAATGAAGTTGTAGTGGAAGCTTCGCACGGACAACTCCATCTGGACTAGGTTCATGAAGGCCAGATATTTCCAACATTCTCACCCTGTGACTGCCGTCGCCAACAATCGATCCTCTGCATCCTGGCGCCGGATCCTTCATGGACGCCACCTCGCTGAACCCTTCATCATCGAGAACCCCAACACCCTACAGTGGTCCGCCACGCCCGATGGCACCTCACGATGGCCTCTGCCAAGACGAAGGTGAGAGGCACTGACTCACCTGTACCGTTGATCGCTCCTTTTGGCACTCCTGCATTCGCAACAAATGGTCAATCCTCATCTAGAGAGCATATCGCCAGAAGTTACCTACCGACGACTCCCTTACCTCCATCGGCTATAGCTTAGAGTCCAAGTGTCATTGTTGCACCTCACACCAATCAGAAACAACTGATCACATCCTTCTCCATGGCAGCATCGCTTACCAGTTGTGGTCCAGTCTTTCACATCGATGCGGCTAGGCCCCCCATACTGGGAGCTTCAACGATCTTCTTGCCAACTGGAGATCCTCTCATAGGTATCAGATCATCACAGCCGCTGGCATTTGGGTGCTATGGAAGAACAGAAACAAATTTAGGTACGAAGGTCACCAATACACCCCAAAATAGCTTTTCAGGGAAGTCCTTCGGCAGTGTCTCCGCATCAGCAGACGATGCTCCCACACACCGGAATGTTTTTGGCAGGAGCTGTACTAGTACGACTGACACTTTTTGTTGTGCTCAATCTATTTTGGTTCCTATTTTTAGGTTTCCTTTCGCGCTTGGCGCGCTTAATGGTTTAGCCTTCGGCATTTTGCGCCTGATACATCAATAAAGTCCCTTCGTTATATATATATATATTTTTTTTTCGTTATATATATATATATATATATATATATATATATATATATATATATATATATATATTAGGTTATATTATATATATATATAATATAACCTAATATATATATATATATAAATATAAATATGGGTCCAACTATTGACACCCCATGTATTTCTAAGGACACCCCATGTAATTTAAGTGAAAAAATAGATTAATGTGTAAAGACGTTAATACCCCCCATCTATTATAGCACATTCCATCAGCCACCTTCATTATTTGGTCTTCTTAGTACACCCCACTTTCTCTCCCCAACCCAAAAACCCTCCATTTCCCCTCCCCAAGCCAAAAACCCTAAATTCTTCTTACTTTGAAGGAAGTTGAAGAAATCATGATGGAGGGACAAAATACACATGAATCTTCCAAGGTACGTTCCTCTTATGTTGATTTTTTTCGTTTGTAATCGTGTGATTCGGTTTTTTTCGAAATTTTTTTCAGAATTCGTGATCTGTTCGACGTGTACAAGTCGAACAGATGAAGAGATGTTCGACCTGTAAGAGCCGAACAGTAGGGGTTCGTACGACCTGCTCTGGTCGAACAGTATGGCTTTGTTCGACTATTGCAGGCCGAACAGTTTAAGTTAGCACGACCTGCTCTGGTCGAACAATATTGGTTTGTTTTTTTCACCTTATTCAGTTGTTAAATTTTTTCACTGTAGGAAAACACCTCAAATGACAATGAATTTAACACTGAAATGAGCATTATCAGGCATCCAATGTTTGAAGAACAACCTAATTTCGTAGACGAATTTCATACGGATGCTTTATTTGAGAATCGTGAATGTTTGGTGAATTGGGTACGTACGGTAAGAAACCATCATAATATGGTTATTTTGGTTAAACGATCGGATAGCGGAGATGGAAGGCGAGCTCGAGTAATTTTGGGTTGTGAGCACGGTGGTAAATATCGGCAGAAGAAGCCAAAAGTCGATGAAAAAAAATCGACTAACATTGCCAAGAAGCGGAGACGTAAAAGGCTTACGGGCACGAAGAAATGTGATTGTCTATTTCAGTTGAAGGGAGTGCAAGCCAATGACGTAGGACAATGGTCATTGAGGGTTATATGTGGGTCACATAATCACCCACTGGGACGAAATTTGGTTGGACACTCATATGCCGGTCGACTGACCCCTGCAGAAGATCAACTTGTTAAAGACCTGACGAAGAACAATACAAGGCCAAAAGATATACTAAGTACGTTGAAAGATAGTTTTAGTAGGAATGAGTCAATATTGAAGACTATTTACAATGCTCGACATAAGCATAGAGTTGTCGAGCATGGAGGACTTTCTCAGATGCAATATTTGTTAGGAAAATTGGAGTCGGAAAAGTACTACTATCTGACTAGGAGATGTGAGCAAACCGATCGAATGAAGGATCTTTTTTATGCTCACCCGACTAGTGTGGACTTGTTACGTGCATTTCCATATATTATATTGATGGATTGTACATACAAGACTAACAGATATAAGATGCCACTTTTGGAAGTGGTAGGCGTTACGTCCACAAATATTACATTTTCAGTGGCATGTGTTTATATGGAGGCAGAGCGGGAAGACAATTATATATGGGCACTTAGTACGCTTAAAGGATTAGTTGATCAATCATTCTTACCCAAGGTGATTGTGACCGATCGTGAGTTAGCACTAATGAATGCCATAAGCGTTACTTTCCCCAGCTCCACTCACTTGCTTTGTCGGTGGCATATTAGCAAAAATATTTTGGCCAATTGCAAAAAGATGTTTCGTACCAAGGAGAAGTGGGATAGTTTCAATAATTCATGGAATTCGTTGGTTCTTGCTGAAGACCAACCTAGATTCAATGAGTTGCTTAGAAGATTGAAGCAAGATTTCTCCGATTATCCGAAAGTAGTTGAGTATGCCATCAATAATTGGATAGAGCCCTATAAAGAAAGATTTGTTTCGTGTTGGACAAACAATGTCATGCATTTTGAGAACACGACAAGTAGCAGGTACGTGACTTGAAACAATACTTTGCATGTGTAAATGTTAATTATCTTACAAAGTATGATTCTCACTCTATAATTTTCATATTCACAGGACGGAGAGTGCACATTCAAAATTGAAAAAACAATTGGGCACGAGTCAATCAACTTTTGAGATCTCATGGACAAGGATACATGACTTGCTGACAACGTCACACAACCAAATAAAAGCCTCATTTGAGATGTGTCTTAATGTTGCACCACATCGTTATAGTTCTCCGCTATTCAAGATTATCCGAGGATTGGTGTCTCATCATGCTCTTGGTAAGATTTATGAAGAGATGAAGGGTATAGAAACTACCGGAGTAGATCCTCTCCTTTGTGGTTGTGTGTTACGGAGGACTTGCGGGTTACCTTGTGCACATGAACTTGCACAGTTGAATCGGGATGGTCAGGTAATTCAGCTCGATATGGTTGACAGATTTTGGCGAAAGTTGGATTCTGAACCCTACAAAACAGACAGTGTAGCTGATGAAGGTATCCGAAGCCGTTGGGTGGAGACTATGACTGATATTAATTCTAAGTTTGAGGCGGCTACCGATTCTCAAAGGTTGTTGTTGCTGAAAAAACTTCGGGAGATAGTTGTTCCTTCAACATCTTCGTTGCTTGAACCGGTGGTCCACAAACGAGCTCGTGGTAGGCCAAGTAAAACGAAAATCCGCTATGCAAATTCGACGAAACGGAACCCAAGCAAATTCGAAATTGTAGAGTCTGCTCACGATAGTTGTTCTCCTTTGGATGAAACTATCATTGTCGGTGCTCACCCTTCGGCAAAACCAATGTTTTCTTCCATCCGAAGGAAAAAGGATCCGGTCCAACGCAAGTCATCACGCAACGACTCCGATTTTGCATACATACAACAAGTTCCATCTCATTTCCATCCCTATGTGTTGAGTACGAAAAATGTACTAGGGGATGGACATTGTGGTTTTCGATGCATAGCCCATGCACTTGGGTTGGGGGAGGAATCTTGGCCGAAAGTTCGTACTGACCTAATTCAAGAAGTAACAAACTTGGGAGATTTATACGCCAGATGTAACTTGCTTAAGGGGTCTCCCGAAGATGTACGAGCAGCTTTAAATTATTTTACAACACCCATTTATGACAGTAAGTACTGGTGGTCATACCCAGATATGTACTACTTGGCGGCGTCGGCCTACAATATGGCTATCGTCCACATGCACAAGAACGGTTCTTCGTTGTTTCTACCTATGAGGACTGAAGTTCCAACACTTCCTCAGCTTGTATGCATGGCATTTGTTAAAGAAAATCATTTCATCTTGGTAATTTTTAGTACGAACAGTATTTCATCTTGGTAAATCATTTGTTAACGTAAATTATAGTGACATGTTATTAATTGTATGCAGGTAAATTTGGCCGAAGACGCACCGCTACCATCCATTATCACCAGATGGTCTATTCTGCGTCTTCCATGTGCATCCGGTTGGGACGATATCTACAAAGAACGGATCGAAAAGTATAAGGAAATTGTTCCATCCAGTAGCTCACATGTTGAGACTTTGGCCGATTAGCGAGGACGATTAATTGTATTGATAACAAAAGTTGTGATGTATTGGTTTCTTGAACTATCATGTATTTGTACCCAAAAATTGATGTATTAGTAACAGACGTTGTGATGTATTGGTTCCTTGAACTATCATGTATTTGTACCAACAAAAATGATGTATTGTGTATATTACAGTTTTGGCAATTGAAATGGGCTTGAACTTGTTTTTTTTGACTGGAAATGTACTGTTCGACCACAATTTGTCGTCCAGATACATACTGTTCGACCACAACAGGTCGAACACTTGCAAACTGTTCGACCTGTAATGGCCGAACAGTTTGCAAATGTTCGACCTGTGGTGGTCGAACAGTACATACCTGCACGACAAATTGTGGTCGAACAGTACATTTCCAGTCAAAAAAAACAAGTTCAAGCAAGAATTTCACCACAAAATCCAAGCCATATTTAGCAACCAACTAGTGTGGACTTTCAGCAGTTATAAGGACATTGCTAGGGTTTCACCACAAAATCCAAGCCACATTTAGCAAGATTCACCACAGAATTTCAAAGTAACATTTAACCAAAGTCAATGTTGGTTGTAATCAAGATTCACCACAATTTTTCTAAACAACCACAAAATAACAAAAACCACATCAAAAAACAACATAATAACAAAGTCAATGTTGGTTGTAGTCATAGTCTATGACTATGACGACGCCTACGACTAATTTTCCTCCTAGAATATTCAGGTTGATCTTGGGGCTGGAGCTTTAGTGCGCCATATGCGCCAATTATGGTTGACTCGACGATCGACGGGTCTAGTGGCTCTTGACTGTCCATCAATTGCTGGTACGCCGGTTGTAGATATTCCAATGCATTTTTGATCATGGCCCATGGGTCTGGCCCAGTCTGGGTAGATGTAGTACCAGCGGCGCTAGAGACGTTATCTGGATTTTGGACGATAGGGTGTGAAAACTTCCTATACCAAACCATATAATCATTTGTACACTCCCATGCAGGGTTGGTATCTCTCCCACGGGCTTCGGGAGACAGTACATGGCTGCGCCAGTATTGGAAGTAGCCTTCTAGAACATTGAACGCCAGCTTGTACTGCTGGCTTGTGCTTCCCCGACGGACCTCACTTGGAAACAAAGGATTGTAAGGAATTTTTTGTCGTAGCCCAAATTGCCGAAGGACACGGTCGGGATGATACGGCTCTACAATGTCGAAGGCACGTATACATCCGTGAAAGAAAGTCACGTCGTCGCGAGGAAAACTGTTCCTCATTCCGTGGTAGGGAGTCCAATTCACCTACATCATAAATTGAAACAATTAGTTATGGGTAGAACAAAAGTTATGAGTAAATGGATAAATTAACACTCACATTGTGGACTTGAAGATTATCCAATACCTCCCTGATGGATGAGACCATGTTGGTACCTGGTCCAGCATGGGGTCTATTGGCCCACCTCATAGCAAGTGGGTCCCCCATCTGATAGTTGACGTTATGTGTAGGCCTCGTGAAGGGAAAATACTCGAATATCCATGCCTACAATACGAAAATATGAAGCATATTGGTCGTTGTATAACATTAAAAAAATGCATATCACGGGCTGAGATATAGATACCTCCAGTAAAGTCAAGTATCCACATATTTGGTGGACCCCACTCCGAGATGCTACTCCAAGCTGTCGGTATAAGAAAGCTAAAGCAGCAGCTCCCCAGGCATAGTCATTGGCGTTGTTCAAATTCTCTAAAAGGCTGAGAACTTTTGTATCAATACGTGTCCTACTTTTGTCAAAAAATATTGTGCATCCAAGTACGAACCATAAATAGGCACGGACAGCACGCCTTCTTTTCACATTATCCGTGCTACTGACGTCTGACTCAAACTTAGACCGGAGCCACTCCATCCGGACCGAGCTACCTCTCTGGCCCAGAAGCTCAGTATGTGTATCCCTTTCTGACACCCCCAACAACCTATTAATCATCTTCTTTGGCTCCTTCCGTCCCCTTGCTGACAATGGTTCAACCACTGGTAGCCCACTGACCGGGAGTCCGATGAGACAAAAAACATCATCCAGCGTAATTGTCAACTCACCGAATGGTATGTGGAAAGTGTTAGTCTCTGGTTGCCAACGCTCGAGAAACGCACAAATTAGATTCTTATTTGGCGTCTTGTACAAAACCGACCTTAATTTTGCAACTCGAGAGTTCTGAAGCAACTCGCTTATATTGCCCTCTAAATTCCATGTATCCATCTTGGTTGTGTGGCACCAACACCTCAATACGGGCCTCTCAATTCCGTTCCAAATCTCGTACGCCACATGAGTTTTGAAACTTGGAATAAGTCGGGGATCCTCAGGTCCACCGGGTCAAGGGCCCGTCAAAATATCAGCGTCTTCTTCCTCTTCTTCATCTGTGCGCCGCTCTTCGTCTGCGTGGCCTTCTTCTTCGTCTAATTGGCCGGTCGGTTGAGTCGGAGCAACGACCGTAGCTTCTTCAAGACGTACACGTTCTTGTTCTTCAAGACGTGCACGTTCTTGTTCTTCGGCACGACGTCTCCTAGCAGAAGCATGAGTGGCTTCCCTCCGCCTAGTGTTTCCTGCAAATTTAATCAACAACCATACATTAAGGAGAAAATATATGTTTTGCCTTAAAAATGTACTGTTCGACCAATACTTGTCGTACAACCATATACTGTTCGACCACAACAGGTCGAACAATCGCAAACTGTTCGACCACAACAGGTCGAACAATTGCAAACTGTTCAACCATTATAGGTCGAACAGTTGCTTTTTGCTCGATCGACCAGGGTCGAACAGTGCCGCGAATTCCAAAAAAAAATTCGAACGATTGTCTCGTTGTTGTTACAATCGATCGGTTTTGAAACATACACAGAGATCCTAAACGAAGATAGATACTAATTTCGATCAAGATTACTCATCTACAGGTCGATTTGCGGAAATT
Organism: Iris pallida; assembly: GCA_029216955.1. Lineage (NCBI taxonomy): Eukaryota > Viridiplantae > Streptophyta > Magnoliopsida > Asparagales > Iridaceae > Iris > Iris pallida. The sequence continues at coordinate 3,733,598 of JANAVB010013397.1, read as the reverse complement.
TACCTTCCGATTGAACTTGTTTTCCTCTATCCATTGCGAAGCCGAACAAGGAAGAACTCTTCGACGAAGGGGAGGCGACCGGGGCAGCGACTGGAGGGACCGGAGAGTGAATGTTAGGGTTTTGTGAGGGAGGAGAGTGAATGTTAGGGTTTTGTGAGGGAGGAGAGTGGAGTGGAATTTTAGGGGTGTACTTAGAAAGCTTTGAGATGGGAGTGTAGAATAGGTAAGGGTATTTTTGTCAAATATTGGGGTATACTTAGTATTTTTATAAGCTTAATCAACTACATGTGGGGTGTACTTAGAAATTGGGGTGTCCTTAGAAATACATGGGGTGTCAATAGTCGGACCCTATAAATATATATATATATATATATATATATATATATATATATATATATATATATTTATTATTTATTTTTTTAAAAAGAGCCTATTTCATTGATGAAGGTCGAAAAGGCCGAGCATATACAAGTATACCATAAGGCGCAAAATGCCGAAGCCTATACACGTATACTGACAAAAGAGGAGGAGCACGAAAACCAAAACAGCTAAGCCGGGAAAGGGAGAGAGATCCGGAGGACTGTCTGGCCATGCGAACAGAGGGAGCTCCGTTTGTGGCACTGTCGAATGGTCTCCCAAATCAGTTGGTCTGCGGTGTACTGGTGGCCTTCGTATCTCGCCTTATTGTAATTTTTCCAAATAACCCACGTGGCTGCGGCAGCTACTTTCTGGTGGCTGTGGGACGCAGAAGCCCATGTGGCCATAAGGTTGTGGAAGTTGTTGCCACCATGATGCGTTCTGCAGCGCTGGAAAAGTACTCTCCAGACCTTGACCGGGAGGTCCCCTTGCCTGAAGATGTGGTTGACTGTTTCCGATTGACGATCAGAGCAGCATGTGCACGCCGAAGCAAGGCTGAACCCGATTGTGTTGAGGGTGCGAAGGGCTCTCTAGATGAGGAAGGACCACTTCTTGGGGATGCAGGTGTGCCAGAAGGATGCGACAGTAGGAGCTGGCGCTACATTGCCAAGGATCACTCTTCTGGCCGATCTAATCGAGAATGCTCCGGCAGCTGTGGGCGACCACTCGAGCTTATCTAGGTTCGATCCAATCTTCAATCCACTACGGCGGACGCAATCGACCGCCGCTGATCCTGTCAGATCCCTATTTTGAAAATATGCATCCGACTGTATTTAATATTTTTGGTTATTTTAAAATTTCGTATTGTTTTAAAATTTTATTAATTATGGAGTTAGCATTGTTAACTTCCTGGTCAGGATTATTCCTATTTCTATTTTGCTATTATTATTATTATTGCTATTGTTACTATCATCATCATCATTATTTATTTATTTAAATAATCTAACCTACCCAAACCCCTACCTAACCCCTCACATCACTCTTTCTCACCCCTCTCTCCACTCATTCACTCCCTCTCTCATTATCTCTCTCTCAGCTTAGAGAGCAACACCCCTCCAAAAGCTCAGCTCTCTCTCCCCCCTCACCGCCAGCTCCGGCCACCACCCTCACCGTCAGCTTCCTCTCCCCCTTACTGCTTTTCCCCTCCCTCGAGAGCAGCCCCCTCACCCGAGCTCCCTCGTCTCCGACCGCCGACCGCCACCACTGCCTCCACTGCTCCCACCACCACTTCGCCCCGGCCACCGCCGGCCGCCACGACCACTGCTGCCACCATCATCGTCATCTTCAGCGCCACCACCATTTCCAGCCACCACTACCTCCACTTTAGCCATGGCCGCCTCCGCCCTTGGCCGCCGCCACCGACCTCCAGCCCCGCCCGTGTCTCGGCCACCGCCGCCACCACCATCGTCGCCATTTCCATCCTCCTCCCGCCGGTGAGTCTCTCCTCCGGCCTCCCCTCTCTTCCTATATCCTCCGCCTGGCCGACCCCATGGCCGCCGTCCACTTCGGCAGCACCCTCGCTTCCTTGCGTCTCCTCCCCCTCTCCGTTCTTCCCCGGCGCAGCCATCCTCCGCCGGATCCCGACCCCGCCTGGCCGAACCCCCAACAGCTCCTTCGCCTCTCCCCTTCTTTCTTCTCGGCGACCGTCACCTTGGAAGCGGTGCCACCTTGGGCAGCGGGACGCCCTTGGGCCCCGCGCTGCTTGGGCAGCGTGTTCCCCGGGCTACGTGCCTTGGGTCACGTGTACTCGGTTCGTGCGTTCCTTTGTTTCTCATGTTTTTCGGGATACGTGCCCCTTGATTTGTGTCATCTCGGTTTGCGTATACCTTGATGTGCGTGCCGTTTCGGTATTCGTGGACCTCGGTTCCCGTGCTACCTCGGTTTGCGTGTTATCTCGATCCTCGTGTCTCGACCTTTGTGCCTACCTCGTGACCCGTGCCGCCTCGATACGTGCACGCACCGATTTACGTGCCGTATTGATTTGCGAGTCATATTGTATCTTGTGTTGCCTCGGTTTACGTGTACGTACCGATTTGCGTGCTCGCTCCGATTTGCGTGCCGTATTGGTCTTTGTGCCGTCTCGATTCGCGTGCACGTCTCGATTTACGTGTCGCATGATTCGTGGACCATTCTGATATTTATGATTTTTTCGATCTACGTGTACATCTCGATTTACGTGTACGTATTTCCCGTTCATATCGATATTCGTGCCATCTCGATTTTCGTACGCATCTCGATATACGTACACGTCTCGGTTTACGTGTCCGTATCGGTCCGCGTGCCCCGGTTTCCGTGCCAGATCCCTGCACCGCTTGCGGGACCCACACAGCATAGCATTCTTCCATCTCTTGTGATTATTCTATTATTTTATTATTTGGTACTGATGATTATTTATTGTATGTTCTGAGGATCTCGATTGGCGTACTAGCTTGGATCGCGACTGCCGAAGACTTGCTTACCTAGCCGAGCCCTCTAGGCAAGTATCCCTTGCTCATCGACGGCTCTTGCCCTCTCTCCTGGATTTTATTGTATTTTAATTTGCTGTAATTGTAAATGTATAACCATGAGTAGTGTAGCCTAGTAGTAGAACTGTCATGATGATAACTTAGGATAGCTTGTTCCGATACCGGGATAGACCGTATCGGACAACTCGGATGGGTCATCCACACCTCCGAGGACACGAGCACGACTCACTTGTATGGATTGTCCCCATATGCCCCGTGTCTGACTCGCGGTCGGGTAACGGCTTGGCTAACTATTTTTGTGACTGTATTTGTGGCTTGGACATGACTGTGGGTCTTGGTGCGCCCTGCGTGGTGATTCTTGCTGTATATGTTGGCTTGGCGCCCAGTACGCATCGTAGTGCTACTGGAGGCCGAGACTTAGTGTTCTCGGCTATCGATTTGTTCCCAGTACGCATCGTAGTGCTGCTGGTAGCTGAGACTTAGTGTTCTCAGCCTGCGATTCTGCGATTCTGCGGCGAGTTGTGCCGAGTGGTTTTAGCCCCTATTCGTAGGGTGGTCCCATCCAGATTATAAAGGACACTCTGCCAGATTTTTCCAGAATTCCCAGTTGAGAATTTGGTTCGAAGGATTAGGCAGAACCATTCCTTTGGTTTGTTGGACTGAATTCATGCATGTTCTTCTTGGTATAGCATCCCTGATCCCATTGCCTGCTAGGTAGACTCCCGACTAGATTATTCGCCTAGCGTCTTGACATGTCTTATCCGTCGGATTGTGTAAAGAGAGCGGTTCTACTCGGGTGAAGGTCTGCAACCCTGGTCCTTGTTTGGTTTAAGGGTTGTGGATCTGATCCAGAGTGGTTCACGCAATCCTTGCCTTTTCGACGGTATCACTCATTGGACTCTTGACCCGTGTTATAGTGTTCTAGTTTAGTCTGTTATCCCATTGTCTGTCCTGTCCGCCGGATTGTGTAAGGAGAGCGGTTCTACTCGGGTGAAGGTCTGCAACCCTGGTCCTTGTTTGGTTTAAGGGTTGTGGATCTGATCCAGATGGTTCACACAATCCTTGCCATCTTCCGACGGCGTTGATTAGTGTTGACCCATGTGTTGGGATTATGATCTTGTTCGAGGATTGACTATGAGGAGAGATGATATTGAGATAGTGATTATGGTAGACTAAGTGGATTCTTAGATAGTGTTGCTAGTTCTTTGGTGATGTTCTAATTTGATCAGATATGTCTTTGAGGACTTTTGGATTTTGATACGGGTGCGAGTGTCTCATGGAACGAGGAGAATATCGAGGGTATTATTATATGATTTTTACTCGACTTCCCAAACGCCTAAAAAACTGGGTACGTTTGTGTATTCCGGTAGTTGGGGAAACCTGGTTTGATTGCTATGTCTTGGTAGTTGAGGGGCTTGTTTTCTAGTGGCTTGTGATCATTGACTTGGAGGATTCTTGTGAGTCAGAGGGCCTAGCATTGTTAGGGGGATGAGCGTGGTATTTGGTGGTTGTCTTTATTGACGTGATATTCACTCCATCATGGATGGGAGACTCTTGATAGATTGATTTGGTGGATAGACCGACTTGATGATTGGAGCTGTAGGCTCCCATATAAGTTTGAGATGATATTGTGGTAGAGGTTCTGGTCTTGTATTTGACCTGATATCTATGCCACGATGTGGGCAGATGACTTCTTGTGACTGACAAATTTGTCCTTGTCCCAGACCTGACTACCTGTATCCGTGCTATCATTCCAGTTATCCTTTGAGGTACTGGCCCTGACCTTGCACTGCGGTGCCCTTTGTCTATTGGCACTTTGAGGTGCTACTTCCATGATTGTATGGCATTGCGACGCCATCTTGATATTCTAGCTATATTATATGATTACCTGCACGGGTATCTGGTAGTTGGCCTATAGTCTTAGCATGGTTAGGATTGCTTGCTTGTTTGTTGTATAACACTAAGGATAGATCACAACTGGGACTATAGGTGCCGAGGTTGATTCTTACTTAGCGTTCTCGTACTGAGGTGCGACATCTAGGAGGATGATCATGTGACCACCACTACCAAATTATAGTACTTTAGCGACGGCCATTTAGCGACGGACATTTTTCGTCGCTATCACCGTCGGATCCCCGACGGAGTTGTGACGGAATATCGATGGAAAGCAGTGGACAATTTTTTTTATTTTTTTATGTCCATATCCGTCGCTATGCCGTCGATAGGTAGTCGGCCATGTAGCGACGGTTTTATATCCGTCGCTAGAACGTCGGACATTTTGGCGACAAAAGCCTAAAATATTGGCGCGAGATTTACTGACGACTTAGCGACGGAATAATCCGTCGCTACTCGCGCGAGATTTACTGACGCATTAGCGACGGAATAATCCGTCGCTACTCCGTCGCTAAATTTACGTTCCAGACTTAAGTTGAAACGACGGGGGGAACTTTTTCATTCCCCCCAAATTTCACTCTCTCTCTCCTCTCTCTCTCTCTCTCTCCCGCGGTGATCGATCGGCGACCCCCTCTCCTCTCTCTCCCGCGGCGGTGATCGGCGACCCCCTCTCCTCTCTCTCTCCCAAAGGTATTCCCCTCTCCCTCTCCCTCTCTCTCTCTCTCTCTCTCTCTCTCTCTCTCTCTCTCTTTCTCGCCCTCTCTCTCTCGCGCGCCGCGCGCGGTGGTCGTGGGTTGCAGCGGGCCGGGGGCGTCGGGGGCTGCGGGGGCGGCGTCGACTGCGGGGGGCGGCGGTGGGCGGGGGTGGCGGGGGGTGTGGAGGGGGCGGTGGGAGGGGGGGGGAAGCGTTGGAGGGATGGGGGCGCGCGGGGGCTGGCCGCGGGGTGCGGGGGGTTGCGGAGGGGGGCTGGCCGTGCGCGGGGGGCGGGGGTTGTGGAGGGGGCGGTGGGATCGAGGGGGCGGGCAGCATTGAGGGGGGTACGATGGGGGCGGGGGCTGGCCGCGGGGTGCGGGGGGGTATGTGTGGAGGGGGGCTGGCCGCGGGTGGCGGAGGGTGTGGAGGGATGGCGGTGGGAGGGGGCGGGGGGTGTGGAGGGGGCGGTGGGAGGCGGCGGCAGCTGCCTCCTCCTCTCCCACAGACACACACACACACGGACAAACACACACACACGGACACACACACACACGGACACACACACACACACACGGACACACGGACACACAGACACACACACACGGACACACGGACACACAGACACACGGACACACAAACTGAGAATTAGTACATTGTTTGTGTTTACTGATTTAAGGATGATTAAATCATTAGGTTTAATCCTATGTCATGTCTGGGTTTAAGTTATATGTTATGATTCATGTTGGCATGGGGATTTTGGTTTTTGAATTTGAGCTGTTACATTCTTTTACATTCTGTTACATATACTTACCAGATGGCACCCATGACCCGAGGAGCAGCACGTCGTTTGAAGAAAACAGTGAATGCTGAGGTGGCTCCTCCTACAGTTGAGGAGGAAGTGGCACCGGTTGCTAGTGAGACCGGGAGTTCTAGTCATCCAGCACCGGTAGCTAGTAATGCCGAGAGTACTTTTGATGCAGTCCTGGCAAGGGACGACGCCTCTCCTCGCACCAAAAATCTCGCTTTTCGGAGGTGGTTGCGTGAAAGTATCACTGAGCGTTTGCGTGAGCAGCGTGGCAAGCATTAGCTATTAGTACTTATTTGTATTGGACTATTTTTATTGGGTTGTTTTTGTTTTAGACTATTTGTATTGGACTACATATATGAATTAGAACTGTGTCAATCTCTGGATTATATTGGACTACGACACCGCGGTAACATAGTTCCTGCAGCCATTCGACTGGCGAGGCAGAAACTATGTATCCGTAGATAAAGTGGACTGTCCTCCGACCCTCATCCCTCGGCAATGATGATACGACAACCAACCGGAGAGGATACTCCGAGAGATCCATCTGGGTAGGACGTATACTCTGAGAGATCACCCTTACAGAAATGATATCAGTAGTGGGATCGAATGTTGGAGAAGATATTATCACAGTATACGTCCTCTCCTCCACGATGGCTCTAGACCCATCTGCTCGTCCCTGCTTCCATTCTTCTTATTTGACTCTCTCAGCCACGCATTATATATTGGTTTGGTTTATGCATATTTTTTCATCTCCATTTGCATTAGTCCCTACAGCCATTCGACTGGCGAGGCAGAAACTATGTAGCCGTAGATAAAGTTGCCTGTCCTCTGACCCTCATCCCTCGGCAATGATGATACGACAACCTATCACTATATCTTATATAGTAGTAGATGATGTCTTAGTATTACATTAGTGAGTTCATCTTGATTCTGTTACGTCCTTCAGATACTATATACGATAAGAACATAGATGATTCACACTAATGTATGCTAGAATGAATCTTGACTTGTGTTCTGAGCCATCCGTTCTGATCAAGCATCTTCCTTCTCCTCTCCTCCACCATGGCTCTGAACCAATCTGCTCCTCCCTACTTCCCTTCTTCTTATTTGACTCTCTCAGCCACATATGACATCCAGCTCAATTGTAGAGTCGGGGGAGAAGAAGTGGGCAGGAAGATGAGGGGGAAGCAGCACAGCCTGCAGCATGACCCGAAGGAAGTATAGAGGTTTTCTTCAACAGCCGTAGGAGAAATAGTCCTCCTACGGCTGTTGAAGAAAACCTATGTACTTCCTCCGGGTCATGCCGCCGGCTGTGCTACTTCCCCCTCATCTTCCTGCCCACTTCTTCTCCCCCGACTCTACACTTGAGCTGGATGTCATATGTGGCTGAGAGAGTTAAATAAGAAGAAGGGAAGTAGGGAGGAGCAAATTGGTTCAGAGCCATGGTGGAGGAGAGGAGAAGGAAGATGCTTGATCAGAACGGATGGCTCAGAACACAAGCCAAGATTTATTCTAGCATACATTAGTATGAATCATCTATGTTCTTATCGTATATAGTATCTGAAGGACGTAACAGAATCAAGATGAACTCACTAATGTATGCTAGAATGAATCTTTGGTTGTGTTCTGAGCCATTCGTTCCGATACTTGGCAATTAAGTCATTCGACTGGGGAGGCAGCAACTATATATAAGGCTACTTGCATGTTCTTCCAACTTTAAATTACAAGATTACTACATTTGGTTACATAAATCACTAACCTCATCGCGGCCAATGTTTACAGTCTTGGTCTCAACTGTCTTCGATTCTATGATCCCATGCTTTCGAAAAATAGACAACGCAGACTCCATAGAATAGAATGGCCTTACATGCAAATCGTCTGTGATTATGTATCATTTCCCTCCTTTCACAAACACGCCATCCTTGTTGCCTCCATCTGCAACCCCCTCCCACGCAATATCCTCATCCATTGCCTTACCACAGGGACATCGAGCGCCAATAACCGAACTATACAGACGGTGAGCCTTGGTGTAGCATTCAAATGTGGGGCATCCATAAATTCGTCGAGGTTTTAAATCATCGACTTTGAGTTTTAAACCCTCACGTAGCCTTTCTGCTTCACTTCTAGGGTCGAGCAGCATCTTCTTGCAAGCTTCGGTCTCCAGATACTTAGTGTCAAGATTCTGGACGCTTTCGTAGAGCATGTTAACGCATCCTAGCGTCAATTTCCTGTCGAGTAAATTGGCGCTAGTATGCGTTGACATGCTCTACGAAAGCGTCCAGAATCTTGACACTAAGTATCTGGAGACCGAAGCTTGCAAGAAGATGCTGCTCGACCCTAGAAGTGAAGCAGAAAGGCTACGTGAGGGTTTAAAACTCAATGTCGATGATTTAAAAACTCGGAGAATTTACGGGTGCCCCACATTTGAGTGCTACACCAAGACCCACCGTGATGAGGATAGTGATTTATTTAACCTAAGACATGGGATCATAGAATCGAAGATGAGACCAAGACTGTAAACATTATGTGAGTTCATGTAGAATGAATTTTGGGTTGTGTTCTGAGCTATTCGTTCCCATACTTGACAATTAAGCATGTGAAATAGAACTGATTATGTTTAGTTTGGCTTACGATACAGATTTTCACATCCAAATTGAAATTCAAGTACAATTGTTACTAAACCTTCCACGATACTAATTCGAAATAGTCTATACTAATCCAGCACGTCCTTATAGTTCTCCTACGTATGTTGAAGAAAACCTCTGTACTTTCTCCGGTTGGGTTGTCTTCTGAGCCATCCGTTCTCACACTTAAAATACAGGGATTGGATTCTGTGTTTCGTATTTTCGGCGAACCCAGGGATTGGATTCTGTATTTTGTTTTTTGGTTTCTGTATTTTGTTTCCAACTCCATTTGCATTAATCTACGGTACGACATGGTGATCAGGACATATATAGTCCCTGCAGCCATTCGACTGGCGAGGCAGAAACTATGTAGCCGTAGATAAGTTGACTGTCCTCCGACCCTCATCCCTCGGCAATGATGATACGACAACCAACCGGAGAGGATACTTCGAGAGATCCATCTGGGTAGGACGTATACTCTGAGAGATCATCCTTACAGAAATGATATCAGTAGTGGTATCGAATGTTGGAGAAGATATTATCACAGTATACGTCCTCTCCTCCACGATGGCTCTAGACCCATCTGCTCGTCCCTGCTTCCATTCTTCTTATTTGACTCTCTCAGCCACACATGATATCCAGCTCAAGTGTAGAGTAGGCGGAAAAGAAGGGGACAGGAATAGGAGGGGGAAGCAGCACACCGGTGGCATGACTCGGAGGAAGTACAGAGGTTTTCTTCAACATACGTAGGAGAACTATAAGGATATATCTTTTCACAATATGTCATCTTGTCAAAGACCCTTAATGTGACAACCATGTTACCGCGGTGTCGGAAGACTAACATGTCATAATTTTCTAAGCCGTGTGTTTTGACATAATCATCCCAACTCTTTCCTCCTGTGTCGTAATCTCGTATTATTACATAGAACTAAAATCCGGTTGGGAGGATTATGTCAAAACACACGGCTTATAAAATTATGATATGTTAGTCTTCCGACACCGCGGTAACATGGTTGTCACATTTAGGGTCTTTGACAAGGTGATATGTTGTGTTTACATATATCCTTATAGTTCTCCTACGTATGTTGAAGAAAACCTCTGTACTTCCTCCGGGTCATACCGCCGGTGTGCTGCTTCCCCCTCCTATTCCTGTCCCCTTCTTTTCCGCCTACTCTATACTTGAGCTGGATATCATGTGTGGCTGAGAGAGTCAAACAAGAAGAATGGAAGCAGGGACGAGCAGATGGGTCTAGAGCCATCGTGGAGGAGAGGACGTATACTGTGATAATATCTTCTCCAACATTCGATACCACTACTGATATTATTTCTGTAAGGGTGATCTCTTAGAGTATACGTCCTACTCAGATGTATCTCTTGGAGTATCCTCTCCGGTTTGGTTGTCTTCTGAGCCATCCGTTCTCACACTTAAAATACAGGGATTGGATTCTGTGTTTTGTATTTTCGGCGAACCCAGGGATTGGATTCTGTATTTTGTTTTTTGGTTTCTGTATTTTGTTTCCAGCTCCATTTGTATTAATCTACGGTACGACATGATGATCAGGACATATATAGTCCCTGCAGCCATTCGACTGGCGAGGCAGAAACTATGTAGCCGTAGATAAGTTGACTGTCCTCCGACCCTCATCCCTCGGCAATGATGATACGACAACCTATCACTATATCTTATATAGTAGTAGATGATGTCTTAGTATTACATTATGTGAGTTCATCTTGATTCTGTTACGTTCTTCAAATACTATATACGATAAGATCATATACTACACCATATGTACAGAACATAGATGATTCACACTAATGTATGCTAGAATGAATTTTGGGTTGTGTATTCTGAGCCATCCGTTCTCACACTTGAAGATAAATTTTCAGTATAACGACGGATATTAGGTTACTCTTCAGTATAATTGATGTCTTTTCTTGGATAATTGGTGTGCATTAAATTCGTATGTGCATATTTCGTCTATGTGATTTTTGGATATATACCTACGCTGGGTTATAAGCGATGATCTGATATACAAACGAGGTGCTGCCGAAATTTTTGTAGACATTTGGATACATTGTATGTTCGGATATTTTTTTTATGTTTGGATAATTTAATGTTGGATATTGAATATATTGTGTTGGTAATATTTTGTTGGATATTGGATACGTTGGATATTGGTGTCGGATATGGATATTTTGCATATGGATATATGGTGTTGGATATTGGATACGTTGGATATTCGTGTTGGATATGGATATATGGTGTTGTATATGGATATTTTGCATGTTTGATATTGTGTTGGATGTGTTGTACAAACAGGAAAGAGTCTGTTTGCAGTATTTTTTTTTTCAAAAATTAGAAGTTAGCGACGGATTGGCGACTACTGAGCGACGGATAGTCCGTCGCTATCTGGAAAAACTGAGTTTAGCGACGAAGTGGCGACGGAAAAACCGTCGCTACCTGGAGCATTTCAATAAAGCGACGGATTGGCGACGTAATATCCGTCGCTATCTGTAGGATTTTACATTGAGCGACGGTTTAGCGACGGAATGTCCGTCGACCTAGTTCTGTTTGATGTCCATAAATTTTGCTGTTAGCGACGGATGTTTTGTCGCTAATACGCTTTTACCGACAAATCTACGACGGATTAGCGACGGATATTGCGTATCAGAAAATCACTGATACGGTTTTGCCGACTCTTTAGCGACGAAGTATTCCGTCACTAAACCTATATCCTGATACATGTTTTGACGAAAGCTAGTCGGTAATCCGTCGCTATATATATTTAAATGAGCCGGCGGTATTCCGTCGCTAAGTCGTCGCTGAGCGACGGAGTAGCGACGGATATGTTTTAGCAACGAGGTTATTTCCGACGGCTATTTTACCAAAATATCCGTCGGTAATCCGTTGGTATTTATTTTTGGTGACGGAATACCGACGGATAAGGCCGTCGGTAAATCCATGTATTTTGGTATTGCACGGCATGTGATTCCGGATAAATTTATGTTTAATCTAGGCAACTTAAACTGGTAGAAGCATTGGGGGGGAACGGAATCCCGAGGTCGTGCATTACCAGCCTCATCCCAGACATTAGTCATGACCTACAGGCTGGCCGCCACGGATATTGTTACCATTCGTATTAGTGGATGGCAATATCCGGTTACTTATGTAATATATATTATATATACATGGCATGCTCGGCACGGTAGCCTTACGAGGGACCGGTGGTGACATGCAAGCCCGATGGCCTTACGAGGGATCGGTGCTCTTCTTACATGCTATACTTGGCCTCGCTAGTCCTGCTGGAATGGCACGATCTGAGGATTCCTATATTGCATTGTTGGGGTAACCCAACCTCCACATAGACAGCCGTAGGCATTTGAGTGGCCGCTTATTTATATAATTGTATGGCTTGTTGCTTGCTAAGCTGGCTGGCACGTAACGCTGTCCCGATGCGGTAATTCATCCCTTATTCTTGTTTGATGTAGGGGTGAGTTACTGTTCTGATGACAGTCTACGAGTTCCAGTTGGCGATGCAAGCATTTGTGGATGTTAGGATGACTGTGATGATTGTTGGTTACTTACGTATTAGTAGTTGGATTGCTGCCTTATATTCTATAATCGTGCGTTGGTACCGCACGATCCCTTACCTTATTTACTGTTTTTAGATACTATTTCTGTCATATTTTATCCTGCTGGTTTTCTTCGCCCGTCCTTTTGCCTTCCTTTCTGGTACTTGCTGCGGTTGGCCTGACCAACTCTGGATTGTTTCCAGATTGCCTGAGACCGACCCTGTGGATCTTCCAGACTCGACTTGGAGGATGTGCTTCAGTTCTCGACCATGCTAGGAACTATGGAAAGGTATACTAGTCTACATTATTATTCTGTACTGTGGATTTTCTGATTATCATATGAGTATTCCCTGCTTTCCATATGATTATCTCTCTTGAGGTTGTTTCATTGTGATTTGCCTGTGGACATGAGATCGGATTTAGGCCATAGATTGATTGCATGCTAGGATACCCAGCAAGACTTGACAGCCATCATCACCGTATAGCGTATTCGTACCTTATACGGTATAGCTGGCCAACGTCCGTCCCCGTATTTCGGTACTGGGGCGTGACATGGTTTTAGTGGTGGCCCATGCAGGTCTCGTTTTGAGATTTTGTTGGGTATCACATGATTATTGATCTCAGTCCACTATTCCTTGGTATTCTCACTTGTTACACTTGTCCTTCGCTCCCTTGAACCTGTGAACTGGTCCTCATCTCTACTTGGACCTATCTTGCTTGGCCATGTTTTATTCGTGTTATCTACCTCTGATCCTTGTTTGATAGATATGATCCTATAGTTGGTCATGTCGATCACCTTATTTGATGAGATGTTATCTCCATCATTTGGGTTACATGATTACTTATCTTGGGTTCTAGATTCCCTACCGGTGTTTCGTCTTGTTTGATTTTCTGTTATCTCTTTCGTACATTGACTTCGTGTTGACTTAGTATCCTTATCGCCCTCTTCAAGCGTTGGCTTGATCGCTGCAGCATGAAGATTTCATCAGGACTCCGAGATTGGATATTTTGACATTTGTTGAGTATCCAGTGGATTTTCTTGTATCATTTCAGCTGCTTTGATTCTAGACAGTTCCACAATCATGATTATTTCTTTCAGATTATATTTTGATTATAAGATGTATTTTCTATATATCATGTTTTGACATAAATTTTGGTTTTGATGTATTTTTCCTAGGAAATCATCTGGGTTATTGAATGTGTTTTTGGATGCATATTGTGATTTGATGTGTACTATGAGTTTTGATTATTTTTGTAGAACCATCATGTTAGATATTTTATGATTTTAGTGACTTGGACATTTGAGCTGTAGATTTGATTTATTTTGGGTATTTGTCAAAAGTGACTGGATGACCCTAGTATACCTTGACGGCGTGGTAACGAAAGTTGCAGCCGCTCGATTATAGTGCCGTGATGTATCTTTTGCAGCCATTCCGGATGGCGCGGCAAGGAATGATCATGACACACATTTTTCGGATATTAGGAACTACGGTCATCGGTTTGAGACAGATATCCTGTATTTTATGATTTGTGAGGATTTTTATGCAGTCAGAATTTTACGTTTTCGGACATTGTTTTCGACATTCTATACTTGTTTTGATTTATGGGGTTATTTCGTGTATGCGAGACTTTGATTTTCGAGATTCTTTCGATATTTTCGATTTACCTTGCGAGTTGATTTATCTAGACCTTGTTCTCTTTGATGTTTTCATATTGAGATTTTGTTCGTTTCTTGATTGTATTACTTGATTTCTGTAAGGTGGGTAGAGTTTTCATGGCAGATATATATATACTAGTTTTGAAAACCCTATTTTGATAATTCTGAAATTTCGAGGACGAAATTTTTGTAAGGTGGGTAGGATGTCAGATCCCTATTTTAAAAATATGCATCCGACTGTATTTAATATTTTTGGTTGTTTTAAAATTTTGTATTGTTTTAAAATTTTATTAATTATGGAGTTAGCATTGTTAACTTCCTGGTCAGGATTATTCCTATTTCTATTTTACTATTATTATTATTATTGCTATTGTTACTATCATCATCATCATTATTTATTTATTTAAATAATCTAACCTACCCAAACCCCTACCTAACCCCTCACATCACTCTCCCTCACCCCTCTCTCCACTCATTCACTCCCTCTCTCATTATCTCTCTCTCAGCTTAGAGAGCAACACCCCCCCCAAAAGCTCAGCTCTCTCTCCCTCCTCACCGCCAGCTCCGGCCACCACCCTCACCGTCAGCTTCCTCTCCCCCTCACTGCTCTTCCCCTCCCTGGAGAGCAGCCCCCTCACCCGAGCTCCCTCGTCTCCGACCGCCGACCGCCACCACTACCTCCACTGATCCCACCACCACTTCGCCCCGGCCACCGCCGGCCGCCACGACCACTGCTGCCACCATCATCGTCATCTTCAGCGCCACCACCATTTCCAGCCACCACTACCTCCACTTTAGCCATGGCCGCCTCCGCCCTTGGCCGCCGCCACCGACCTCCAGCCCCGCCCGTGTGTCGGCCACCGCCGCCACCACTATCGTCGCCATCTCTATCCTCCTCCCGTCGGTGAGTCTCTCCTCCGGCCTCTCCTCTCTTCCTATATCCTCCGCCTGGCCGACCCCATGGCCGTCGTCCACTTCGGCAGCACCCTCGCCTCCTTGCGTCTCCTCTCCCTCTCCGTTCTTCCCCGGCGCAGCCATCCTCCGCCGGATCCCGACCCCACCTGGCCGAACCCCCAACAGCTCTTCCGCCTCTCCCCTTCTTTCTTCTCGACGACCGTCACCTCGGGAGCGGTGCCACCTTGGAAAGCGGGACGCCCTTGGGCCCCGCGCTGCTTGGGCAGCGTGTTCCCCGGGCCACGTGCCTTGGGTCACGTGCACTCGGTTCGTACGTTCCTTTGTTTCTCGTGTTTCTCGGGATGCGTGCCCCTTGATTTATGTCGTCTCGGTTTGTATATACCTTGATGTGCGTGCCGTCTCGGTATTCGTGTACCTCGATTCCTGTGCTACCTCGGTTTGCGTGTTGTCTCGATCCTCGTGTCTCGACATTTGTGCCTACCTCGTGACCCGTGCAGCCTCGATACGTGCACATACCGATTTGCGTGCCGTATTGATTTGCGAGTCATATTGTATCTTGTGTTGCCTCGGTTTACGTGCACGTACCGATTTGTGTGCTCGCTCCGATTTGTGTGCCGTATTGGTCTTTGTGCCGTCTCGATTTGCATGCACATCTCGATTTGCGTGTCGCGTGATTCGTGGACCATTCTGATATTCATGATTTTTTCGATCTACATGTATGTCTCGATTTACGTACATGTATTTCCCGTTCATCTCGATATTCGTGCCATCTCGATTCTCGTGCGCATCTTGATATACGTGCACGTCTCGGTTTACGTGTCCGTATCGGTCCGCATGCCCCGGTTTTCGTACCAGATCCCTGCACCGCTTGCGGGACCCACACGGTATAGCCTTCTGCCATCTCTTGTGATTATTCTATTATTTTATTATTTGGTGCTGATGATTATTTATTGTGTGTTCTGAGGATCTCGATTGGCGTGCTAGCTTGGATCGCGACTGCCGAAGACTTGCTTACCTAGCCGAGCCCTCTAGGCAAGTATCACTTGCTCATCGACGGCTCTTGCCCTCTCTCCTGGATTTTATTGTATTTTAATTTGCTGTAATTGTAAATGTATAACCATGAGTAGTGTAGCCTAGTAGTAGAACTGCCATGATGATAACTTAGGATAGCTTGATCCGATACCGGGATAGACCGTATCGGACAACTCGGATGGGTCATCCACACCTCCGAGGACACGAGCACGACTCACTTGTATGGATTGTCCCCATATGCCCCATGTCCGACTCGCGGTCGGGTAACGGCTTGGCTAACTATTTCTGTGACTGTGTTTGTGGCTTGGACATGACTGTGGGTCTTGGTGCGCCCTGCGTGGCGATTCTTGCTGTATATGTTGGCTTGGCGCCCAGTACGCATCGTAGTGCTACTGGAGGCCGAGACTTAGTGTTCTCGGCTATCGATTTGTTTCCAGTACGCATCGTAGTGCTGCTGGTAGCTGGGACTTAGTATTCTCAGCCTACGATTCTGCAATTCTGCGACGGGTTGCGCCGAGTGGTTTTAGCCCCTATTCGTAGGGTGGTCCCATCCAGATTACAAAGGAGACTCTGCCGGATTTTTCCAGAATTCCCAGTTGAGAATTTGGTTCGAAGGATTAGGCAGAACCATTCCTTTGGTTTGTTGGACTGAATTCATGCATGTTCTTCTTGGTATAGCATCCCTGATCCCATTGCCTGCTAGGTAGACTCCCGACTAGATTATTCGCCTAGCGTCTTGACATGTCTTATCCGCCGGATTGTGTAAGGAGAGCGGTTCTACTCGGGTGAAGATCTGCAACCCTGGTCCTTGTTTGGTTTAAGGGTTGTGGATCTGATCCAGAGTGGTTCACTCAATCATTGCCTTTTCGACGGTATCACTCATTGGACTCTTGACCCGTGACCCTTCTTTTTGATAGTGTTCTAGTTTAGTCTGTTATCCCATTGTCTGTCCTGTCCGCCAGATTGTGTAAGGAGAGCGGTTCTACTTGGGTGAAGGTCTGCAACCCTGGTCCTTGTTTGGTTTAAGGGTTGTCGATCTGATCCAGAGTGGTTCACACAATCCTTGCCATCTTCCGACGGCGTTGATTAGTGTTGACCCATGTGTTGGGATTATGATCTTGTTCGAGGATTGACTATGAGGAGAGATGATATTGAGATAGTGATTATGGTAGACTAAGTGGATTCTTAGATAGTGTTGCTAGTTCTTTGGTGATGTTCTAATTTGATCGGATATGTCTTTGAGGACTTTTAGATTTGATACGGGTGCGAGTGTCTCATGGAACGAGGAGAATATTGAGGGTATTATTATATGATTTTTACTCGACTTCCCAAACGCCCAAAAAACTGGGTACCTTTATGTATTCCGGTAGTTGGGGAAACCTGGTTTGATTGCTATGTCTTGGTAGTTGAGGGGCTTGTTTTCTAGTGGCTTGTGATCATTGACTTGGAGGATTCTTGTGAGTCAGAGGGCCTAGCATTGTTAGGGCGATGAGCGTGGTATTTGGTGGTTGTCTTTATTGACATGATATTCACTCCATCATGGATGGGAGACTCTTGATAGATTGATTTGGTGGATAGACCGACTTGATGATTGGAGCTGTAGGCTCCCATATAAGTTTGAGATGATATTGTGGTAGTGGTTCTGGTCTTGTATTTGACCTGATATCCATGCCACGATGTGGGCAGATGACTTCTTGTGACTGACAGATTTGTCCTTGTCCCAGACCCGACTACCTGTATCCGTACTATAATTCCAGTTATCCTTTGAGGTACTGGCCCTGACCTTGCACTGCGGTGCCCTTTGTCTATTGGCACTTTGAGGTGCTACTTCCATGATTGTATGGCATTGCGACGCCATCTTGATATTCTAGCTATATTATATGATTACCTGCACGGGTATCTGGTAGTTGGCCTATAGTCTTAGCATGGTTAGGATTGCTTGCTTGTTTGTTGTATAACACTAAGGATGGATCACAACTGGGACTATAGGTGCCGAGGTTGATTCTTACTTAGCGTTCTCGTACTGAGGTGCGACATCTAGGAGGATGATCATGTGACCACGGCATGTGATTCCGGATAAATGTATGTTTAATCTAGGCAACTTAAACTGGTAGAAGCATTAGGGGGGAACGGAATCCCGAGGTCGTGCATTACCAGCCTCATCCGAGACATTAGTCATGACCTGCAAGCTGGCCGCCACGGATATTGTTACCATTCGCACTAGTGGATGGCAATATCCGGTTACTTATGTACTATATATTATATATACATGGCATGCTCGGCACGGTAGCCTTACGAGGGACCGGTGGTGACATGCAAGCCCGGTGGCCTTACGAGGGATCGGTGCTCTTTTACATGCTATACTTGGCCTCGCTAGCCCTGCTGGGACGACACAATCTGAGGATTCCTATATTGTATTGTTGGGGTAACCCAACCTCCACATAGACATCCGTAGGCATTTGAGTGGCCGCTTATTTATATAATTGTATGGCTTGTTACTTGCTAAGCTGGCTGGCACGTAACGCTGTCCCGGTGCGGTAATTCATCCCTTGTTCTTGTTTGATGTAGGGGTGAGTTACTGTTCCGATGACAGTCTACGAGTTCTAGTTGGCGATGCAAGCATTAGTGGATGTTAGGATGACTGTGATGATTGTTGGTTACTTACGTATTAGTAGTTGGTTTGCTGCCTTATATTCTGTAATCGTGCGTTGGTACCGCACGATCCCTTACCTTATTTACTATTTTTAGATACTATTTCTGTCATATTTTATTCTGCTGGTTTTCTTCGCCCATCCTTGAGCCTTCCTTTCTGGTACTTGCTGCGGTTGGCCTGACCAACCCTGGATTGTTCCCAGATTGCCTGAGACCGACCCTGTGGATCTTCCAGACTCGACTTGGAGGATGTGCTTCAGTTCCCGACCATGCTAGAAACTATGGGAAGGTATACTAGTCTACATTATTATTCTGTACTGTGGATTTTCTGATTATCATATGAGTATTCCCTGCTTTCCATATGATTATCTCTCTTGAGGTTGTTTTATTGTGATTTGCCTGTGGACATGAGATCGGATTTAGGCCATAGATTGATTGCATGCTAGGATACCCAGCAAGACTTGACAGCCGTCATCACCGTATAGCGTATTCGTACCTTATACGGTGTAGCTGGCCAACGTCCGTCCCCGTATTTTGGTACTGGGGCGTGACAGATCCGGTCCAGACCCGAATTTTATGCCAATTTCAGTTGTTACCAGAGGGGTCCCACAAGTCCTTGATAGTGCTGTTCCTAGGGGCAGCTGAAAGGTTTGGAAGCAAGATGTCTCCATCCCAGCACTCCAGGAATGGTAACGAATCGCCACTGCCCACTTGTAGTCGAATCGCTGGTTCGGCAAGAGACCGTCTGATGAAGATACGACGCCAAGCTGCTGATGATCTGCTGTTAGAGATGGTCGTCGATTGGTGGATGTGCTTGAAGTATCTGGCCTTCATGAACCTTGTCCATAAGTTCTAACTCGTGCGGAGCTTCTACCATAGTTTCATGGAGAAAGCGTTAACGATGTGGAAGAGTTTCGTGATGCCCAGGCCCCCTTTCCCTGTTGGACGGGCCATGGTATCCCAACTAGCCCAATGGTGCTTATCTCTGTCGCTGTTGTGTCCCCAGAGAAAATTGCTGAAGTGACTCTCGATAGAGGATAGAACTTTCTTGGGGGAGAGCACGCCGCCAGGGTGTAGATGGGAATGGATGTGAGGACGTGATGGATAAGGATCGTCTTACCACCTGGGGATAGTGTAGCGTTATGCCAGCCCTCGAGTTTTTTCCTGATACGATTGATCAGGTTCTCAAGATGCCGGCGTTGGATCTACTATAAACTTGGGGGCATCCGATGTAGTGGAATGGAGGATACTTGATGGGGAAGGACATAGTGATGGAGAGGCTAGCCGCTTGCTCTCTCTTGATTTTGTGGTGGGTGTAGATAACACTTTTATCCGGGTTGACCTTCTGGCCCGAGCACTCGGCATATCTTTGAAGCATCATTTTGACCACTTCCACCGACCCAACGTCCCCGGAAGAGAAGATGAGGATATCGTCTGTAAATGCCAGGTGTGTGATGATCGGGCAACAGCTGGCGGTATGATAGTGTTGAAAATTGGGGGAGCTCGCCATCTTATTAAGGTTTCTGCTCAATACGTCTGCCGTGATGATGAATATGGTAGAAGTTAGAGGATCTCCTTGCCTAACCCCGCGAGTCGATATGAAGAACCCGTCCACCTGGCCGTTGATAACCGTGGAGAACTAGGAGTTGCTAATCGATCTCCACACGATGTTGGTCCAGGTTTCAAAAAATTCGAAGGCTCTGAAGACCCAGATCATGAATTGCCAATCCAGTCTGTCGTAAGCTTTCTCCATGTCCAACTTGATGGCAATGTTGCCCCCTCTAGTTGGGAGTTTCATACAGGTGATTAACTCTTGGGCTAGCATTATGTTATCTTGGATATTTCTTCCTCGGACAAAGGCACTTTGCTCCTCCGAGATGATCTTGGGAAGTAGGCCAGCCATACGGGAGGCGATGATCTGGAAAATGATTTTTTTTGGTGAAGGTACAAAGATTGATGGGGCGGAAATCTTGAAATATCTCTGGGTTGTCTTTCTTTGGGATGATGATGAGATTGGTGCTCGAGATGGCTCTAGGGTAAGTAGCTCCATGAAAAAATACGGAGACCGCATTGTGGAAGTCCATCTTGATGATGTCCCAACAAGTGCGGAAGAAAACCCCTAAAAATCCGTCTGGTCCAAGTGCACTGTGTGCGTCGAGGGCCCAGACGGCATCTTTCACCTCTTCCTCTGATGGGGATTGTTCTAGCCGGATATTGTCTGTGTCACTAATAAGGTGGGGAACCTCATCCAGGAAGGTGATGTCTTCGAGGACCATTTCTTTGGAGAACAGATGGAAATAGAACTTGGCGGCCGCCACTTGGATGTCCTTTTGATCGCTGATGCTGGTGCCGTTCTCATCGGCAATCTGATGGAGATTGAGTTTCTGTCTGCGACCATTGACGCAGGCGTGGAAGTAGCTCGAGTTTTTGTCCCCGTCACAGTCCTATTTAAGCCTAGCTTTTTGCTTCCAGAAGTCGGTCTCAACTTTCAGCCTAAATTTGAGGATGGCTTTGGTGAGGTTCAGGGCCATCCTGGTAGCTGGCGAACATTCAGTCGTGTACCTGGCTTCGGCATGAGTAATGTCATCCTCAACCTCACGAATGGCTTGAAAAATATCTCCATAAGCTTGCTTGCTCCAGACTACGAGGGATTTCCTCGTGGCCTTGAGCTTGTTGGCCACCCGGTTAAGAGGTTCGGGAGAGTCCGCGCTGTTTCATGCTTCTGCGACGACACCCAAGAATTGGGGGTGCTCGCTCCAGAAGTCCAGGAAGCGGAAACACTTTTTGGACTAGTTGGATATGCTGGTAGTTCCAACTAGCAGGGGGCGTGGTCGGATTCGGTGGCATTAAGGTAAGATAGCTTGGAGGTAGTCCTCATACCTAGCCAGTGGACGTTCGTTATGGCCCTATCGAGGCGGGAGTATTGCCGTCGGTCGCCTTCCTGCATGTTGTACCAGGTAAAGGTGTTGCCAGTGAAGGGGAGAGAGGTGTGGTGGGAGTTGAAGATGAAGTTGTTGAAGTCTTTCATTCCAGAGGTGGTTGCGCTCCACGATGTCACAGCTGCCATGAACCGCGGAAAGGATCGCGCGCTTGGGGATCAAAGGATGTTCGATCCAGCAAGAAAGGGCTTGCCTGGTTTCTTGGATGACTCCGATTTTAACGGCCTGGGAGCAGAGGATCCAAATGTCGTGTCTACTAGCAATGACCGAGTGAAAGCCTAACTGCAGTTGAATAGATTTGAGTCTCTTGTATGGGGTTTTGGGTTCAAGGATGATTAATATGTCGATCTATTGAGTCTTCTTAAGGCTAGTGATTCTCTTCATAGTAGGTTTGTTTGCCAGACTGCGGACATTCTAGGAGAGAATATTCAGCATTTATGGAGCTTGGGGGGTTGTTTTGTCCGCTTTGTTGCAGACCTGGTGTGCATGGTCGGGCACTTTGCTTTCCCTTTCTTATCGAGTTTTCTGGTAGTGGTGGGCAGCTCCCCCCGTCTTGGTGGGTGTGTTGAAGATGGAATCCTTGGAGCTTTGGTGGGGGGTGTCTTCTGGTGGAATGACTGATTCTCCAGCGGAGTCGAGGTCGACTTGCACCAGCGGGACTTGGAGGGTGTCGTTGGCGCTGCCAATCTGGTCGGCTTCCGACTGTAGGGGAATCCAGTAGCCAGGACTTGAAGACCCCGAAGGGCTTGCTCCGGCCCTAGGATGGCGAGGGGCGTCGATGGCGTCGACTCCGTGGATGGTTAGGCATTCTGTGGCGCGTGAATGATCTTGGGAGGTCTCTCCTGCGTCTTCTGTTGGGGGGGGAGCTGAGGACCTCAGTGTCCAGTCTAGGGGCAATGACTGATTCAGCCGGAAAGACTATCTCCTGGGAGGATTCGACCGCTTCAGTAAGAAGGACGTTGAACTAGTTAGAAAGGGGTATATTTAGTGGGAGGTAGGAGATCACCGCTTTGTCCGGGGAGTCGCTTCCGCCAGATTTACCTTCGCTGGAGTTGAATCTGGTGTGGGAGTTCGGTAGAGGAAACAGGGGGTTTGGGCAGGTGTTTGATGCTGGCTCCCTTTGGGGTGAGTTTATTTCTGCTCCGGTTTCTTCTTAAGCGCTGGATGGAGAAGGTAACAATGCTTTGAGAGGTGACCGCGAAGATGGAAGTAGGAGAAGAAGATAATGTGATTGTCATAGATGATTTGCTGGGTGTGAGTGTGGTTGCCAAGTTCGATGAGGATATGGTTGGTGGGTCGGAGGTAAGGTCGAGTTCCACGTATATCTTGGCGTAATGGGATTTTGTCAGGTTGCTAGTTTCTACAGCGGTGGCCACGTAAGTCCCAAAAGAGTTGGCTATACGCCTAAGAGCTACCGGAACGAAGCAGATGAGGTGAAGGTTGGGAAGGGTCACCCAGGCGGTGACTGTCGCCGAGTCTTCCTTAGTGTTAAAGTTTGCTAACCACTTGATAATCTTCATCTGGTGGGAGTCGATCCTACCGGTGCCTTTGGACCACACTGTCCGGTGATCAAGGTCGGAGGAGAGATGTAGCAGGATATGCCTCGGTTCTAGGGGGCAACCCTTGTATTATACTTAGAGCCGCCAACTAGCAATAACCTCCTAGCGGGGAGTTTGGGGCAACCTGAGGAGAATTTGAGGACGAAAGAGTAGGGAAAGGAGTGGCCAGAGAGGAGAGTTCCTGGTCGTAAAGGGCACCGTCGACATGGGAGATGCCAGCGAATACTTGACTTCGGGTAGGGGGACGTCGGGAATAGGAGCCCCTGTTTGGGAGTCCTATCTGGGCACAGCTTGTCGGAGAAGAAAGGCATCGGCTGATTGACGAAGGGGCGAGCCCCGACCCGAGCGGGGTGGGCCGCACGGGGGATGTGGGATGGGGGGAGCAGCGACCGACCGAAGAACCGGGCCAAGCTGGAAAAGAGAGCGATGAGATCGGCCAGATGAGGGGGCAGGGGGAGGAGATCATTGAGGGTGACGGGCGGGAGCAGCAACGGGCTGAGGGCAAGAATCACTCGGAACCGACAGCAAGGGGCGAGAGCTACTCGCAACCGAATGGAAGGGGGCGCATGCGAGAGGAGAGTGGGCGCATTCACCCGGGAATGGAGAATCAGCGGCCGAGGAAGGGCCACCTGCGCCAACAGGAGGTGGGCCGCCATATGCACGCGACGAGGGGGCCATCAGCGGCAATGGCGGAAGGGAATATGCGCCAACGGCTGGGGTGTTCATATGCGCCCAATGCCGGGGGGATATTCGCCAGTGGGGGGAAGGGCCACATGCGCCCACCGGATTTGGACCGCCATATGCGCCCGACGGGGGGCTATCTGCGCCAAAGGTGGGGGGGAGTATGCGCCAACGGCGGTGGGGGGTTATATACGCCCAATGCCCGGGTGGCCATATGCGCCCAATGCTGAGGAGAAGTATGCTCCCCTGCAATGGAGGGACGCATAGCAAGTCGACTCCAGGCGGCTCGATCGTGCCGCTTGGAGGAAAGGCAAGAATTTC